>VZSV01000053.1:960998-1086396 GCA_013398735.1 Nothocercus julius
AAATCTGTTGTATCTTCACACACTTTTTCTTTACACGCTTTTTAAAGATAAAAAACTAATAATTATTCAAGTGTAGTTGCAGTCAGAAAAAAAAAAAAAAAAGAATTCAACATTTCTTTTCCACAAAAGCTCCCCTATTAATCATAATTGGATGATAAAAAGATAGTAAATGAAGCACTGAATGCAATGTGGCAATTTAACTATATACATTAGAGCTTTCATTTAATGGTGCTGATAAAGCGCTTTATTATAGAATACTATATGAGTGAAAATCATTCAATCTATGAGTTTGAATTCTTAATCCATGAATCCAAACAAAGTCTTTTGATGACAATATCATGACGACAAACAGTAATCTGTGAGAAAACCCTCTGAATTTGAATCAATACTGTAAGGTGATTCAAATGATTTGCTTTATAGAGGCTTTGAATAGAAAGCTGTAAACAAAACAACAGCTCACAGCAATTTATTAGGGGACAGCAAAAGTGAACATATAATGGAAATGATCACTAGCCCCAGGAAGAATATGAAAGACCTGTTTGTTTGTTTAAATAAAATCTAGATCGATACTGGCATGAGGTATCATTAAGTATTGAGCAGTTCAGAATCTGGTAGTTGAAATGTCCCTGAGTAGGTATTGTGCTCACTTTGGCGCCTTATTTTCAGTCACAATGCCTCTGTTAGTTGATGCCATCTGTTCCTATAATGAATGTGCTGAGATTAGGGAAAACTTTTCAAAATGTATGGAAAAATGCCCATTTGCACTTTGTATGTTGTGATAATTCTTCCTTTAGAGATTCTGTGGTGTTGGTCCAGCAAAATTTTAAACATGTTGCATTATGCTGAGATATCCCAATATAACGACCGAAGATGAGCTTGATCCAGCGTGGACAAACAGAAAAAAAAAATGGTGACAGATATCCCAGACAACTGAGACAACCATTCTGCATCTTTAAATGCTGTACCAAAACATGGCAGTGAACATTTCCTGGAAAATGTTCACCTTCGTAATATGACATTCTCCAGAGTCCCCAGCTCCATGGCACCCTTTTACCCGAACATGCCAGCTACAAGCATCAGAAATAATGTATGAGGTTAGATCAAATTCTCTAAGGAAATTAGCTAATGGAAGCACGTTCTTTCTTCTTCCTTGGTTGTACTTTCATGGATCTCCTGGCTTCTTGGAAATCCCTGGTAATTCTGAGTCCTCCAAACTCCTTGTATGCCAATAAGAAATGCAGTTCTCTCTTCAATCTTACTAATTCTTCTGCTTGTTTTTTGAATGAGGAACTTGTTTGTTTGAATGAGGAACCAGCACTAGCATCTATTCTGGCTGCCTTCAGTCATGCTATGGCAGGAACATGGGTATAACTGAATCCACATGAGCAACAGATTTACACTGTGGGGTTGTGCTAAGGCCCTGGTGACTGTTGTACCAAAGTTAGTGCACTAATAAGGAGAGGGAAAGAGCAAACTGAAATGGTAGCAGAATTGTCTGGTTTAGTGTCATAATGAAGTTGGCAGTACTTACTCCAAATTTCAGCAAAAGGTCCAGAATGTAGAGCATGAGCTAGTAATAGTCTTTCTGCGACACATATGCTGACTGACATGAACACAAGCTAAATTGTTAAAACACAAACTAAATGGTATATACCAGATACTCATGGGTAGTAATTGATAGTTATACTTGCAAAGACAAACCAATGTATGGCATGCTTTCTAAGAAAATAAACTCAAAGAAAATAAGCAAGGTTTCATGTGCCATTACATAAATCATGTTGACATAACAGGAGCCACACAGAGATACATAAGAATTAAACACTTGCATATTAGAATCAGATTCCTGTTACACAGTGGTTAAGAAAAGTATCATTTTTGAAGACATTTTTTAAAGCCTCCCTCAACAGGTAGACAGCTGAAGAGAAAATCCTTTCAGGATGACAGAGAGGAGCTGTGGGAATTCAGGCTGTTTGCAAAAGGGATAAATCATGAGATAAATAGAAGACTTCTTAAGGGTGGATTTCTTTTCTGTTGAAGAAGTAGAATTTTCACCATTAGCTGAACTATTTTTCAGATGTTTGACAAAATCTCCTACACAAATATCTACTACTCTGCTATTGATAAACAAGCAATTTTACAAAACATGGTGGGATACAAAGGAAAAGGCAGGGTGGGGTGATTTGCTTTTCCGCTTAGGTCTGATAATGAGTTTTGGCTTCCCAAGATATTTGTGGTCTGTTTGTTCACTGCTTTATTTAGCTGAAGGTGATTTTTTGAGTCATCATAGTGTCGTGTTCTATCTATCTCCTCTGAACATAAATTATGATATAAATGGAACTTGGACAAATATTTTAATAGGAAGACACAAAAGACCAGACTCTCAGTAATGAGATAATTTACTCTTTTATAGGCTACATATATGTGTACATATATTGCTACATATCTGTGTATGTGGAGATATATGTATAGGTGGACATAAGTGAATGTACTAACTCACCTACTCCCTCTATTATAGATCTTTACACAAATCTTTCTGAATTAATAGGAGACACATACATATCCAAGAACTAAACAACTGATCATTACAACGAACTCTGAATGTAATGAATTGAGTTAGCTGTAAAGCTTTAGCTTTAGGTAATCAGAAGATTTCCTGGCTGACATAAGTTTTCATTCGGATCATTAACATTATTTCAATTTACAACACCAAGTACTAAAAAGAAAAATAGTATCCATATGGGGCAAGAGCAAAAAATTCTATTTTGCTTTCCCAGATGAAGTCAGTGAAAAACTCCCTCCAGCCATTAACCCAGTGAGACGTGTCAGGATTTTTTATGGTTGTATGGTTAATACATAAAATGCTGCCTAAATAAGAAATGAGGGAAAAAATGCTGTAGTAAGAAGATGCTTAAGTGTGAGAAGTCTTCTACAATGTTAAAGTAGATAAGAATTGTGAAAGATATGCACTTGATACTTACAATTTACCACTTTTATGCGGGAAATTTTGACTTTGTGACATTGGAGTCTGTTACTGTGAAATGGATTCAGATGTTGAGAAAATGCACCAATTTTTCCAGAGCATAAAATTAAATGGACTCTAGGGTAAGAAGCTGCTGTTTTTGTTACACTAAATAAATCAAAATAAGCATTAGACTGACAATAAACAAAATTACAGTCATAAATAATCTGTTGCCTTTGTAAGTTTTATGCCATGTTTTGTAGGAGAAGTTCAAATCCCAGTGTTCTGAAAATCCTTCTCATGTAGGATGAAATCCTTCACTCAACAGTGGAAAAAACAAACAAAAAAACAAACAAAAAAAACCTACTGGAATGAATCTATACCAATTTGCTCTTCTGAAACTTAATTCCATTCAGTGCAAGGGAGGAAACTTGGTGCAATCGGCATAGTTTCTCCTGGGCATGATTTTTAGTGGATCAGAGAATATTTGCAGCATCACACCTTGCAGGCCATATGTTTTTAAGAGTTCCATTTATTCAGCAGAAAGATCTGCTGGTCATGAGAGTTCAAAATGAAAAAAAAACTGTTAGCTTCCATGTTCTAGGGGTGAAGTCCCAAAAGGAAAGCAGAGATGATTTTCCCCTAGATGATGTTAGATTTTTTTTTTTTAAACATCCACTCCATGCGGGGAAAATTCATGTGTTCTACAGTCACAAGACCTTTAGGCTAGGATGTGAATTACTAGAAAAAGACAGAGTTCAACTGTCTGTTTAATGTTCTGTGCCCTTTATGCTTCCTTACTGATAAAATTAGACCCAAAATTTAATTGGAATAGTTTGCAAAGAAAAGGAGACTCTAGCTCTATCCTCATCATTTTGTTCTCTGGTTCCCTGTTTCAAGGTCAGCCCAAAGACATTTGCCTCCCTCCATTTATCACCTTAAAAGTATATAACCCTCCCAAACTGAACTCTCAAAACAGCCTCACAGCCTCACTCAAGATCAAAATACAAAACAAGAGCAACGACCAACACTACCCCCGCCCCCCCAAAAAACAAAAACAATACAAAAACAAAAACAACCTGTGAGTCATGTAGAAGTCTTGTAAAGAACTGAAAATCTTTCACAAGGTTTTCCCATTACAGGACTGACAGTCTCTGTCACCTGTGTGTAGAAATCTCCCTACAATAGGGCTGACTGAAGAAAGTCAGTGCTCCCCCCACAAAGTCACATAATGAGGCCATGTAGCTGCAAGTCTTAACAGTTTCTTTCTTCCCTTTCCTGCATCCTCTTTCTCAGTAGAATTTATCACAAATTCTTAACTCACACCAGGTGAGGGAACAAACATTGATGAAGATAAATCCATGGACTGCAAATAGGCTAACAGAGTAAGAAATAAGCCTATAAGGAGAAGTGAGAGTTTATGTTTGATTTGGATATGGTGTGCATGGAATAGCATTTTCTAGTAAGCCTCCTGTTTGCCCTAGCAAAGCTAGGCTTCAAGGGAGACATCTTGATTGTTCAGGTTTAAAATTTAAAACGAGTAGAGCTCAGGGTTCACAAAACACTGTATTTATTACACCTTCAAATTCTTGCTGGAGCATACTGCCAGCTTAGAATCACCTAGTGGTGTCCCCTGGTGGGACCTTCTGCCAAGAGCCTGGCTTTACATCAAAAGCAGAACTAGCTCATCTCAGATTATGACCTCTCTGTCCTTCCTGTCTCCGTTATGTGTGAACAAATCTTTCATACTCTCCTTCTTTCAGTAATGCAGACATCTAAGCTCTACTTGCCCCCTTCCCTAGAGAGCAGAAACCTCTCTCTCCTATCAGTTTGCTGATGGGTCATAATAATTTAAAGAATAGTCCTGGTTAGTTTTCAGTTCTAACACGCTATATATCAAAGTCAAACTCAAAGGGCATGTTTATGGGACATTTTCAGACCAGGGAAAGAGTGTTCTACCCTTACCCTGAAACCAGACAAAAACCATGTAGTTGTTGGTGTCAAGTCCTAGTTAAGAAGCACTGTTGAAAGGCTGAAATGCATTAGCTTGGAGATTGCGTACATTACACAAATGTGTGTCTTCAGTCTGCCTACAAACCCTGCATAGATAGAGCTTGCATAGTTAAATTCAACTTCTTTTCATAGATGGTCTTGAGCCCAGTATTTCCACAGATGGCATTCAGAAACATAAAGATGAGTTTGTAGATGTATTCAAGATCTTTACTTATATATCTGTCTTTTGAGCATCCTTTCGGATCTTGGAAGAGCAGTAGAAACAAATCAACTTTGTCTCATAAAGTGGCATAAATTCTGTTCTCAAATATCTTCTGACTGCCAAGAGACATCTTTTCTTAAATCTGATTTTGCCAAATCCAAGCTCCCACTGCTGGAGAAATTCTTTCACAGTCTTAATATTCAAGATGGAGTTTAAGAAAGCTACTTCAGAATAAGGTCAATAGTTGATCTGCAGCTCTGTGTTACCCCTGGATGAAGCAAGCAAAAGAAGTGGCCTATTAACTTGCTATTATAGACCAAATAAAGTCTTGACACACTGGGAGGGGAGTTCAATAGACAAAAATGATTACAGTATTTAAGAGACTTAATACAATTTATTGGTCAGACTTGTCCTGTTTCCATTTTTATCCCCCCTAGTTTTGCATAAAGTGATTAGAACAGAATTAAATTCATACAGACTAAGTGGTGACTGATGTTTCTGTGGACATAACTGCCCACAGAGAAAGAAAAAGTAAAAAATAAAGAAAGAAAAAGTAAAAACTAAAGCCTTATGGGGAAACTGTATTTACATTTCAAGCTGAGCACCTTCATTTATAGCAAAATCTCTGCTGTGTCTCATAACTTTGGAAAGGTTTTCTGATGACAGAATGGATTGTTTTTCCTGTTTCATTCTCTCTTTCAGGCTGTCTACAAGCAGTTGTTGAAATGGATTTAAATGTAGAAATAGTATTTTGAATGGAGTCTGGAAAGTGTAACACATCAGAAATGACAAAGAAATAACTCTTTAAAAAGGGAAGGAATGTAAGATGGAGCAAGCAAGCATACTGGTTGCAAGAAGAACTGAAAAGCTCTTTTGGGGTAACACAAATGTAGCTCTCTCTAAAGTTTTGGTAGGTATTTATGCCCATGTCTTATTGCATATTCCTCATTCATGTATTTTCAGTAACAATGAAGCAAGCAGAAGGCAAACAGAATTCTTCGGTCAAAACATATTCCAGCTTACTTCAACTGAACACACTTAAGGGCAGAGGCTTTTTGTTCTTGAATATATCAGCCATTCAGTTTAGTAAACAGAATTAATTAAAAAAGAATTAATATCATATTTCACAACCAGACTTACAGAAATGGTCCACCTCAATATATGTTTGATGTACTTCTCCAATGTCTTACAATGGATAAATCTATACAAGGATAGATCCTCGCCTCCCCTTAGAGCACTATCTCACCAGTGACAAAGAATTATGCAGGTGCCCCAGGAATTTAAGGGGATTTTACTCTTACAAAAAGACTAACTCTTGCTTACAATGTGCCTTCCAAGCTTACTTGTATCGATGGGAGCTATACCTGTCTTAGCTTCAAATCAGCTGCTTTGAAGACATCATAAAAACATCATCTCTAATGTTAAAACTATAAAATAGAGATGAATATATATATATATTTTTTTTTTTCACAAGACTGTCCTCTTCCCTTACACAGAACAAATAGCTTTGTGTGCAATATATAATTCAATCTCGTTATACCTTTCCATAGAGGAAACTAAGAAGTAATTTGGATCCAAATTAATTCATGATGGCTCCTATTAAAGTGACACTACATATAGACTTTGAACTAACTTTTATTAAACTATCTAGGTCTACTTAGAAAAATAGACTAAGAGAATTACTTTTTTTTTCTGAGAGAACAGGGAGCATTAACTCTGGCACATTTAGCTTCTTGAATGAGAAGCAACTGTGTGTATGATCAAAGGTTTCAGAGGGCTCTGAGGGCTCTGAAACTGAAATTTGGTTGACTACTTAGGTTCCCGAAGTTCCTCATGAAGCTACTTAAGTTATACACTGAAAAATCAGAGACTGTGAACAACAAAGGTTTGGACAGAAAACACTCAGTACAGAAGGGTTGCCTGAAGAAATAAAATCCTAGCCAGAACCTTGTTCACTGGATCCTCACCAACAAGACTACAGAAAGGAAAAAAAGCGTGATGAAAATTATGTGATGAAAATTAAAAACATCAGTATATTCAAAAGGAAAAAATGGCATACCCAGTTCCCTCAACAGCTCTGTCCTCTTTGCAAACATAGGATTAATAAAGACCTCTAAAATAAAGCAATTATATTGACCACAAGGAGAAATTGAACTCTTTCAGTACAATTGTTCTTACTTTTCCTCCTGATATACATTGCTGATAAAGTAACCAAAGCATACTAAGTACCCAAAGTTAACAACATTTCCATAAGCAAGAGTAGTAAAGACTTAGCTTTGACAAACAATATTGTAAGCTGGCATATCTGGCTGCTAAAGAAGTCTGCCCTGGAAATGCACACAGACCCTAACACTCTGTCTTTGATAACTGTTATAGGCAGGACAGTCTTCATATAATTTCAAGCCTTTGACTAAGGAACCTGTGCACTCACACTCCCTCAAACCTCCTAGGGCGCTTCCCTCGAAGTCTGAAATTGCTTCTGCTTTCTCGTTAGGATAATTTGGAATACCTGGTCTTTTAAAGATTTCAGTCATATCCAGCATTATTAATTTGACACAGATATAATGCCTATAATGCAAGAGATGTTCTCATAAAAGAGCAAGATCCACATTAAAGTGACTCCTCACTCCTACATTTCTTCCCTCAAACACAATGTTTGGCTCATGTGCCTATGAAACAGCTGAACAGGAGCATATTAAAAAAAAAAAAAAAAGTTTCCAGAAGACTGTCTTGAGTCAATTATATCACAGGCTATGCAAATCTGTTTCAAGGGTTCCCTCTTCCACTTGCAATTCATGAAGAATGTTGGAACCCTGACAGAATGCTTGAGCTGGAATTGCAGGTACCTCGTGCCTGAACAAATAACCCTACCATTAAAAGAAGAAAATGTATAAAGAACACATTGCTCCCAAAGCTCCTTAAAAAAAAGAAAAAAAGAAGAAAAAAAAGAAAAAGTTAATTAGACACATTTCCCTTTTCCTCTAAAACTAACACAATTAGAGTGGAATGGACGAACACCTGTGACAGGTTTATGATGGCTGTGAGGTACCGCATGTAAAATATAAGTAGCATATGAAATGAAATTCAGTCATCCATGAAATTCTCATCTGCCGTTGATTTTTAGCTATTTGGAGAGGTCTTCTTTCTTTGTCCCCAAAGTGACAGAGTCTAGCTCAATCTCTCTTTCAGGTGAGAGGGATTACGGCTTTCCCCTATCTCTTTCTTGCTCCCCAGGGAGAAAAGGACAATATGCAAGTGGGGCACCAGTGTTACCGCCCCATGCTCTTGCTTCTCTTTCCCTCGCAAGGACAGTGGAGTGAGCTTGACCTTCTTGGAGCTGGTGTTATATTTAGGTTCTAAGAAGACTTGGTAAAGCACTGAAGAAGCAAAGCATTAATTCTCTTATGAGACCTATGCATAGGTGTGTGCATAAGCCCCATACATTGTGGTGCTGGTAAGTCCAAAGTAAAGAAAAATAGCTTTCAAACTTCCAAAATCTTAAGGCTGTTGTACTTCCTCAGGAAGTGCTATTTTCAAGAGCCCAGATTCCCTGGTTCAGCCTCTGCGGTCTTCCTGCTTCAGACAGACAAGGAGAGTCAGGTTTTATCAATGATTTTGTATTTCAAAGCTCCACTTGTATACTTAAAGTTGTATATGTAAAGAATGGCTGTTCTTTAATCTGCACCACCACAAAAATTGAGCCAGAGCTGGAGAATAAGGGTCTTCTGGGATATATGTTGGCCTCTTGTTATCTAGGAAGTATGCTTGAAACTATTCATACTTTACCAATCATAATTATTTATTTAAAATAGTGCACATTCTATATTTAATTCAACTTCATAGTCTATTGCCTGGAATAGCAATATTGCCTGGACAGAATAGGAATTTGAGATTACAGAGCACGTAATATCCAAATCATACCAGCTTAAAAAAAAACTCTGTTTTAAGCAGTCTTTAATATTAAATAGTTTTATTTTACGAAGAATTGATAATTAGAAAAACAATTTTATTCCTACATACATGAAATGAAACGTCCTAGAGTCCTTTTCTTTTGCATTCCAGATATTAATTCTGTACTGCTATTTAGCATTTCAAATTGTTTCCATAGATATTTATTACACATTAGTGATACAGTGCACCCTCAGGAAAATTTGCAGGTGACACCAACCTGGGAGGAAGAGTTGATGTGCTTGAGGGTAGGAAGGCTCTGCAGAGGGATCTGGACAGGCTGGACCGATGGGTTGACACCAGCTATATGAGTTTCAACAAGGCCAAGTGCCAGGTCTTGCACTTGGCTCACAACAACCCCATGCAGTGCTACAGTCTTGGGGCAGAGTGGCTGGAGAGCTGCGCTGTAGAAAAGGATCTGAGGGTATGGGTTGACAGCCTCAAGGTTGAACCTAAGCCAATTGTGTGCCCACGTGACCAAGAAGCCCAGTGGCCTCCTGGCTTGTATCAGGAACAGTGTAGCCAGCAGGACCAGAGAAGTGGTTATTCCCCTGTACCCGGCGCTGGTGAGGCCACACCTCAAATACTGTGTTCAGTTTTGGGTGCCTTGCTACAAGAAGGACATTGTGGTGCTGGAGTGTGTCCAAAGGAGGGCAATGCAGCTGGTGAAGGGGCTGGAGCACAGACCTTATCAGGAGCGGCTGAGGGAGCTGGGGTTGTTTAGTGTGGAGAAGACTCAGGGGAGACCTTGTCACTCTCTACAACTACCTGAAAGGAGGTTGTAGTGAGGCCGGGGTCGATCTCTTCTCCAGAATAACTACAGATAGAACAAGAGGAAATGGCCTCAACTTGCACCAGGGGAGATTCAGGTTAGACATTAGGAAGAATTTCTACACGGAAAGAGTGGTGAAGCACTGGAACAGGCTGCCCAGGGAAGCGGCGGAGTCACTGTCTCTGGCAGTGTTTAAGAAATGTGTAGATGAGGAGCTTAGGGACATGGTTTAGCAGGTATGGTGTTGAAGGTCTTACAGCTGGACTCGATCTTTTGAAGGTCTTTTCCAACCGTTACGATTCTATGATTCTATGATTCTACAGACTACATACAAATCAGGTTTTAGAAAAAAACATGATGAGAGTAATAAAATGCCATTTTTGCTTGCTTTGGAGATTGTACATTATACTGAAGCTGAACACAATTTATATAACTAACTTGAAAACAGATTGGGTATCATTTCTATAAACCAGCCACGAGCAGTACCTGCTATTGTTAAAACATTAAAATATACTTATATAATATAAAAAGTATACTATTGTAAAAGCTACAAGAAAGGCCTGTAGAAGACCAGCTTAGTAAAGGAACATAAGCGTTTGGGGGTGCTTTTGGTGGGGGAAAGTTGGTGAGGGAAAAGTTCCAAATAAAACCCCTTTATTAAGACTTTCTTTCCAAAAGATCCTGAAAGGTCCATATATCTTGAAACAATAAGGGAAATCATATATGTACTAGGCCTTAATTTTTTGCTTTGCTAGATTAGTTGCTTCCATACAACTTTCCTGTCATTACGATGTAAATGAGGAAAGTAAAAGGTGGAAGATGAAGAATTTGCTGTCAAAGCAATAATCTGAGATACATTCCCACCACCTGTGAGATATTAGTAGCAAGTTGTGAATAGATCTGATAAAATTAGTATGTACTGGTAGGATAAGGCAGCTGTTGCAAACTAACTTTTGGCTTACACATAAGGCCTATTCATAATCTATTTTTATGATTTCCAAACTCCAGCAAAACAGAAAGGACCACTACCTAATTGTTACCATACTGTTGATTCAAAAGCTATTTGCTGTGCACTGAAGGAGCAATTCCCATTTCCCAACTCCCCCTCTTTAGCCTTCCTCTCTCTGAGCCTTGAGTGCTTCTAGTTATAGCATCCAGTTTCTAAAATTAAACTTGAGTACATGTTAAAACTCATAGTTAAGAGAGTTCAGATAAATGAAATGCCATTTAAAAACATCTTGGATCAATGTTATCCCTTTCCTGTGCTATTCTTTCCCTTGTCTCAGTTGTCTCAGAGTATAGCTTATAGATTGTCAAGATACTTTCTTTTTTTCTGCTACTTTATTTATTTATTTATTTATATTTTAAATGTTTACTTTCCTTTTACCTTTCTGCATACATGAGAAAGCACAGGTGAATTTTATACGTAACTACAGATGTTCAATACCTGCTAATGTGGCTTACAGTGAAACTTATGTTTGCAGCCAAAGGAGACATGTGGACCTAGAACTTTCATAATTAGTCCAGTATAACATCAATAAAATAGAGCAAGAGTGTCCTGTTGACACTAGAGTAATTCACAAGATTACACAGGATTTTTAAATAAGTTAAATTTTTAAGTTTTGCTGCATATTCTCAAAGCAATTGTAAAATTCTCATTTGCGATCTAAAGTGAGTATGTGCCTAAATAATCTCACAATTAATTAGACTGTTTTATAATGCCTATATAGTTTACCTACAAAGTCTTGTATGAACAATTTTACTGGCCAACTAAAGATCTGTTTTGCTGTCCTTTTATTCATTCCCTTAGCCCTCTTGTAGGTATCTGTGCTTCACTCCATAAAAAGTACAAACCATGTATTCAGAAGGCATTCTTTATTACCCTCACATCTGAAATGTAAACAACTAGGAGACAGAATCTCTTCTCCCTTGTTATGGCAGTCTTAAGGAAATCATGCAATCTTAAGAAAAACAGTGTGCATACTGGATACTTTAAATGAGATAAAATCAAGGAGAATATAATCTATTCACTGACACTAGATTCAATTTTATCATACGTTATTTTTGCCCTGAACAGTGATTTCACCATATATATGTATGTACATTCACAAACATCTTCAGGGCGTTCTGAAATCTAACAGAAAGGGAAAACTTGGCTTCTAGGCTGACATAACAGAGCTGAAAACTTTCATATTCTCTCAAAAGTTTCATCAGCACAACACCTAAGGGCCATGTATTTTCTACATTATTCATATCACATGGGGAACTGCCTGAGCTTGATATCACCTGACCTCCTCATTTACAATTGCAAAGAAACAGTTGTATGTAATGGTTTTGAACAGATAGAAAGCCAAACACTGACCCATTACATGGAAGCACTGCAGAGAATTGTAAATACAACAGAAGTTTACTCTTTCCAAGTGGTTATTCTGTGCTATTTTTGTCTTACTGAAATACTTCATTTCCTCTACAAAGTCATCTGTAAAGTTTATTTTTGATCTCCTTGGTCCCCTTTTTGGGTAATTTGTATATTCCAATGTCTGTATCCTATTTAGTTACTTGTATAATGCATTGTTTTGCAGTTACATTAACACTCAAAGTCTAAAAATACAAAGTCTGTTCACCAGCTTTCTTGAGCCTTTGCCCAAAGCTATTTCTGATACAACAGCTTACCACAAGAAAAGAAAAAAAGGTTTCTTTGTCCCATTTTTTACATCAGCATGCGTAAACCAAATATTGGCCCTATTATGTGGGATGATGTTTCTCAGAAGTCAGTTAGGTCTCAAAGAATATTAGGTAACTTAATAATGTGTTGATGAAAATTAACTAGAGTTAAACACAAAACATGTGAATACTTTCATAACTTTGACCTTTTGGAAAATCTCAGAAAAAATTCTATGTAAAAGATTTGAGTAGAAAAGTTCTTTAAAAGAGATGTCTTTCTGACTTTTATGTTTTTTAGATATTTAAGGTGTTAAATTGATCTTTTGTCTTTCTAACAACCTAGGGTCAATGACTCTTTATCCTGAATGAAATGTAGCACAGAAAATAAGTTTTCTGATTCACTTCACTATGAAAAAATAATAAAATGACTAAATAGTTCAAAATATATATTCTACTAATCTTTATTTGAATTAATTGTCCTCAGTTGCGTATTACATTGCAATGAGATAGTATTTTCAGCATGAACATATGCACAAAAGTAATGCTATATAGATAACTTTTTTACTTCTGAAAAAAAACTTTTGCTTTTAAAGACAAAGGTGTTTGCATCAAATTTTTGCTGAATTCACTCAACAAATATAAACAAATTTTATGCATTGATCTGCTGACTTGCTTTCTACTGATCGCTGAAAAAGAACTCAACTAATTCCAAGAAATTTCAAAAGCTGAGCAAAATAATATGGAATAGATTAGAAAAAAAAATCACAACCTGCACACAGGTATTGAGTGAAGAAAAACAGGCACTACATACATAGAATAAATTATTCATTACACAGAGCTCAGCATCAAGGTATATTTTACCTCCTTCTTATAAAGGAATGTCAGTATATACATAAAAGATTAATCCAACATTGTTTAAAACTCTCCTAAAGGAAGTGCATAATCATCAGTCATTGTCTTCAAGCTTAACATTTCCTTGTCCAGCAAATCACAGGACTATATGCTTAACATGAGCCACAGATAGCTGTTGGGTTCTACTGAACTTAGTAAGATAGTTCCTAATACTGAAGCTAAGCAGATGCTCAGGTTTTCATAGGTTGAAACCCACTAAAATAAAATTAAAACATGAAATAGTTCTTACTTACCAAGCAGCAAAGTTCTTATCTAGATATGTTGTAAGAATGATTCCTTTATGAGAAGCCTTTGAACTGATAATACTTTCAAAATACTTTTTAGAAGATAGGATGTGGAAATGCAGGATCAAAGTATTTTAGAGAATAGCTTTAAGTACAATATGTGATGCAATAGAGCTTTCCATGCACTGTGTTGCACGCTGTTCTTATCATACTTTGAGTTCTGGTTTCACTTCTTCTACATGTTAGAAAAAATAAGATCTAGAGAATCCCACAGAGTCCATCACTTCGAAACACTCCACTTTATGCTGTGCAAGTACCCCCCTAATGCCCTTTTATAGTGTAGAAAGGTAAGTGGAGAAATGGTTACATGGTAGCCTGAATTCTCCTCAGGGCAGGTACAAAATGTAAAGTTTCTGCCTCTGTAGAAAGCAAGGTCTTGGGGGAGGCTTGACTAGGAGCAGACTCTGAACTATTTCCATGGATCTACAGCTGCTGGAGGCTGTGGGACAGGTCATTCCCACCCTATAAGCTGCAATGGAGCAGAGCTCTCAAAGCAGCTTATTTTGTGCTGGAGACCATTTCCAACAAGCACAGAACCTCTGAGTTTTGAAGGGTAGCTTACAGACAGCTATGTCTCCCTCTCTTTTGAGCTATGATTTCTATGCTTTCCTTCTTATAGTACGTTCTTCAGATTTATCACAGCATTTATTAATTGAGAGTCATGGAGCTAAAATAGTCTAAAGTTACAGGTTGCCTCTTTGGCTATAAATTATAGCCACTTGTTATCTTAATACTTTATAAGTGCTATCAAAGAGACACTCCAAATAGCCTGTTTTTAATCAGTTCTGAATATGCTGCCAAATGTAGAAACAAGAGACAGCTGAGAACAAAAAGTTATGCTTAAGTCAATGACTCTTTTATTATTATTANTAAAGTAGGCAAAACTTCCAACCAGCATTTAAAAAAACAGTCTCCCAAATCAGACATTTCAGAAATCTTTAGTCTGAAACATTCCCCTTAGCTCCAGAACACAGAAATCTCTCTGCTAATACATTTGAGTCTGGAGACTGTATGTTAAGATCAAAATGCATTGAAAATTTCAGTGAGTGGACTGAGATCCCCAGCTCTGCTTGCATGAAAGGAATCGTTCCTAAGCCAGCTCAGTTCCCTCTTTTGTTTGGACTTTGGCTTTTCTGATGAACATTGCAATAAAATTCTGAAATGGTAGCAACTGTGAATGTACTTAGAGCAGCTATAGCCTACCCCATATATATATGAAGAAATCACAGACATAAACATTTTTAGATGACCAATATGGCCTGTATTTGAACTTCTACTGTCATGGTGAAATGACCCACCGTTGACCTTCACATAAACCTATCGTGAACATCTCCCCATAAAACCTCTTGACAGATATTTTTAGAAAGTAGCCCATATTTGTCATTTTTCTTTTCTTAGAATGGCCTTTCAGAAGAAGCCTGAGCATGAATAATCAGGTTCCAAATTTACGTAAAAGAAACAAAACATTTCTAAATTATACAGCAAGATTTGAACTCACAAATCTGATACAAAATAATGGGAATGGAAATATTCATCTTCTTTTGCAGGCTCCTGTACTGTCTTGTAGTTTTTGAATACTATTAGGTATGCCAGACTACAAATTTTATTCTGTGACCTCTGACCTTTTGTGTTTCATCTTCTCCAACCAGTGAGCAATTTTGTGAGTCTGATCATGATAGTAGTCAAATGTTTACAAAGGACTTTTTTTTTTTTTACATTTCTTTCATTTGCTTTATTGCAGATTGTTATATATTCATTTGCCAGGGTTCTTGAGGGACTGAGTTCTGAGTTTACAATCATTTTTAGCTGTGACCTACCAGTGATATAACCTTGAAACACTTTTGAATACTCAAAAAAAATCCTGAGTCTTTGATTTCTGAGCTCAGGGTTATTTTGCTTGTACAAATTCAGATACCTGTCTGTCTTTTATACACCCAGTGCATAAAGAGGAGAAAATCATCAAGAAGCACATCAACTGAATATAAAGTTTATAAGGTCTATAATCTTTTTATATATGCAGAAGAAATATGCAATCTTATTTATTTACATATGTAGCACAAAGTGGAAAATGTGCTTCTATTTGTTATGCACATATTGTAGGCAAAGACAAAGAAGAAGCAAATTAAGATAGCTCACTTCAACATAATAATTATCCATGTTGAAATTCTGGAGACAGAAAAATATTAATCTTTTTTGAGCCATTGTGTTTATTTAAATTTCAATATTTACATCATTTGTTTCATTTGTGGGTTACCATTATGAATGATTTAAAAGCACAAGTTTTGTAAAATTTCAATTTCACTTATGTATTCTGAACAAATCAGAAAAGAAACCAGACTAAGCCAGTCTTGGCACTGTACAGTGATAATGTGCGTTAATAATGTGCAGCAATGTGTGTTTTGTGATAATTCCCTTGCAGATTATTTCTTATAAGAAGGAAAAAATGCTTATTTGGAAAGAATTACTTGTTATATAAAGATCTAGAAGATGCATTCCACTTTTCCATCTTACTGGTTCTTGCAACATATGTTCATAATCAAAACTGAGCAATGCAAGCCAATTTTTTTTTATCCATTACAAAACACTTCTTTTTTTTTCAGTCGCACCTTTGCAGAAGGCAGCAGCGAGTTCAAAAAACCACTTCCTTGGTATTTTAGTAACATGATGAATGACTTTGCCTTTTGAACTCTGCTTTATCCTACTTTCAATAACACTTAAACTTCCAGCTAAAATAAATATGAAAATCAAATGATTGTCCCACCTGCTAGACTTTGAACATTCTGTGTCTTCTGCTTTAAACCAAACCAAACCAAACTTATCAACGTTGTTAAAAAAAAAAAGAAAAAAATCAGAGATCTGACAATTGAATGATCTGATGATGAGGAAATGATAAACATGATTAATTTTCACAACAGACCACTGGCAGTAACTTCTGTCCTCACAAATTTATCAGCTGTAACTCTCAAGCTGACAGCTGAGTGCTTTTAACTCCCACAGGAGTAAATCAAATAAGAATCGGTCCCTGAAGGGCTTAAAGAAAATCCCAGTCAGAATCTTGCAGCTTCACAGTGATTTGAACCATGCCACCAAATAAGTTGATACACAAAGATCCAACACGACATCTCTGTTTTGTAATTGCTAGTTTCCCCTTTGCATTCACTCAAATACTTTCATAATAATAGTAATGTCATAGTTCACCTTGCAGGCCTTTCCAATGTGCCGTTTACAGTGGGGTAACTCTCCTGAATGCATGCAGATTTAGGTTGAGAGTCCTGAGTACAAATACATACACATACACACTCACTCTATGAAATTGTAGCAGTAGTGGTCCAGGAAGGCAGATGGTCCTGTCTCCATTATTTTCCTGTGATTCCTGCAGAAAGGACTTGTGTGAATTAGGATTGATTTCAAGCTTCACTTCTTATACTCTGAAGGCTAGAAGAATGTGTATGCATATTTTAAAAAAATCAACTTTCTGAAATATGTTGGGTTTCCTGGAGCTCAAGGGGTTCTAGGCACCTCACTCAAAGCTCACTGAAATTTAAGTAAAAATGGACTTTTGATAGACTTTAGTTCAGACCATATGGCTCTTGGCTGAATGTTAACCCAATATAAATCTGATTGATTGTATCTATTCTAAAGTGCATAAAGAACATGTCTTTAGAAAGATTATATGTACCTACTACAAGTAGCCTGATTTATCTTGAATTTATCTAAAGGAAGAGGAGGTTCAATTACCATTCCTTTCCCAAATATCTGTCAATGTTCTATTTTGAAAGTGCAACAGCCAAGTTTTATACAGAGCTGGGTACATTGAAAAACAGTGGTGAAAAAACCTCAACCAATATTCTCAGATGAATGTATTTGTTCCAAAATGGCATTTTCAACTCCACTATAAAAACTCTTCAGGGTCTAAGGAATTACTGACTTAGGGAACAGATCCATGACATATGACTTAGAAAAATCTCCCAAGATGACTTAGGGCTTCTGAAGCAAATCATTTGCAAGCATTCTACAAGTGAACATGAGACTTGTGGTAAACACCTAAACATGCAACAGACACAGATATAGCAAGTATATTTTGCAAATAGTCTAATGTAAAGGCATCTAGCTAAGGATTCTATCCATACAATATGAGGTAGAAATAAAAGAGTCTTTCTCTTTAACTGAGCAATCCCTTGGGATACTGAAAAATACCATCCCCCCGGTATGGTTCAGGGAACAGGTTTTAAGGACATGCGAATGTTACATAATGAAAAATGCTGAAGAACTATTCTTGAAAGAAAAAAATAAAAAGGAATTGATGCAACTTTTTAAGCAAAAATATGTCCTGAATTTAATGTGACTTCCCCCTGCATAATGAAAAAATGCCAGCATATGGCTCTCTAGAATATGCTGGGTGGGGTACTTGTTTTCAGGGAGAATAAAGTTTGCTGTAAAATTGTGAAGCCTAATAAACTTATTCTCTTTAATCAATAATGAAAAGTTACTGAGGTGACCAAATTACAAACAGATTTCTTTCCATTTTAGCCACTTAAAAGTAAATCTTAAATTTACAGAGGTTCGGAGGAAAAAGCTCACTGAGAGTGCAGTATTTCTTCTAGGTTATTTCTTTGGTTTCTAAAGCAAATTACTATCACTTCTGTTATATCAAACTTTTAGTACAGATGGCGTGTTAGGAAGCTTATTAACAGTGGGAGAAAATATATTTAGCTATATCTGAGTTCAGTACAAAGTTACAATGTACTTCCCTGAAGTGAATTTGATGCCACTGCCTATTTGTGTTTGAAGAATGGCTAAAAATCATTGACTGTTTCAAGATTAAATCAAAGAACTAGAGGCCCTGAAGGGAACCTGGAGCATGTTACCGTCTTCTATTTCCTTTAGGGGCTTCCTCCAAGAGGTACATACAAATGTGCAATAATCCAGCTCTCATGAAATCTGATTACTTTGTTTTCTGTAAAAGAAAGCTCTTAGGCTAGGAACGTTATCAGAGTATATTTCAGAGATCACAAATTGGCAAGGCAAGAACTTGGATGAAGCCTGTTGTTGCATATGTACTCCTGACACAAGGAGCTTAGTTAAAGAAAAAGAGGCTACAGTAGCTGATGTTATTGCTGTTAGCAATTAAGAAGGTTTGAGTGAGAAAGTCTGTGCAGCATGGGGTAAATCTATGTGCATCTGTCCACTGGGCTTCTGCGCACATCCTGAGCCACTGTGTTACGCTGCTGTGGCATGGTAGCACTCTCATGTGCAAACACTTCTCATTATAAATTGATCACTTCTGGGATTTATAATGACTATGCATTAAACATTTTTCTATGGCTTGAAACACATATGCTTTCCTTATGTCAACTAGCTTTTCACCAGTGCTAAAAATGGGTAGCTTATTATTATTATTGTTATTATTACTAGCACTACTACATGAATTATCAAGGTGCCCACGAACCCTGGTTGTGCACTTGGGCCCTGGCATGCTAATTGCTAGTACAGCTAAATAGGAGATCCAAAATTCTTAAAGATGTAAATACGAGATGATAGACAGCAGCTGAATAGATACAGAATACTATACATGGGAGGGAGACCGGACAGAGTAACTGACAAGCCCTTAGTTTCATCAATAGCCTGTATGTGGTCAGATGCAGCTGTTGATATAAGAAACAAGTGAGAGGTTTTTCACTTTAAAGAATACCGCTTTTTGGACTGCATCCGTCTTCAAAGTTGTCATTACTATTACTTCCAGGTCATGGAATATACACAGTTTCAAGTTTATCAATTATTCTCCAATTAACAGTGCTTAAAAAGTTTCAGAACAAGGCAGGCAACAAACTAAAGTGGTCAGATTTGTATATTTATTGTTGGATATTTCACAGCTGTAAAATTTGGCAATTTATCATTTGAATCATATTCCTGTTTTCTAAAGGTATAGGGTTGAAAATTGGTATTTTGGCATCCGAGGAAGACTAGGACAGTTAAAAATTAGTCTCTGTTCCTAATTGTAAGAAGACATCAAAATAGAGAAGAAGAAGGTGGGGAAGAAATGTTTGCCAAACAGCTTCCTTGGAATTATTCCTGCTTAGTGTCAGCAGGAAAACGAAATGAAGTCACTATCTTTCCAGTCCCCCATAGGATTAAAAGGCATAAATACCATGGCATACCTTATAACCAGATAGACTTGACTTAATTCTTTTCCTCCAACCATCCCCTTCCCCCAGAATACCTTTACTCTTACAAACTTCACAATTAAGAGAAGAAGCATTGATCCTCTGTCAAGCCTCCTCTGTCTCCACTTGAACACAGCAAAGTAGAGATCCCCAAGATTAAGGTGAGTGTTTGTGTGAGCACACATATGAATGTGTGTGTCTATTTGTTCTCTTCTGGTTCCTTACATGTAAACCAATGTCTTGCCTACCCTAGTGTGAGTGCAAGTTGAGGCAACCATAAGTTTTTAGACTGTGTAGTAATTATTTTAGGATATAAGCTACAATTCTTTTACATTTTAGAGCACAGAAAACAGATATTCTTTCTATGCTACATATATTTAACATATTTAAGATACATACAGATAATTTAAGATATTTAATGAATGGCTATGTAGAACAACTATCATGCAGAACTACAGTTAAATATTTAGCACAGACTTTATAACAGTCTTTCTGTATCTTGTTTTTTCCTCATTTAAATAATAAGAAAATGGTCTGCAAGAGGTAAAGAAAGATGCATTGTCAGTATTGGCAGATTCAGCAAGCAGTCTTTCCAGCCATGTTTGTATTTTCAAAGTAATCCTACAAGTTCAAAATTCTCTGTAATTTTAGCACACTAATGGGCTAACTAAACTAACTGAAGATCACCTGAAATGATAAGAAAGAATAGACAAAGAAAAATACACAAAGAAAAGATCATAATTAATGTACAGAATTACAGTTTAAATCATTGTAACTGTTTACTAGAATACTGAGGAAAAGGCTGTTACTGCCTAAAAGCACCAAATTCATATAAATTGAGAATATAGTTATACCTGAATTGTCCAAGTGTTTCTAAGTGTACCTTTTTTCAACATCAGTCTGTATGTGTTGGACAATGTTTAGCCAACAAAATTATTAATCCTTCATTGCTGCCGCAGTCTGAGTCCCATATGCCAAAACAACGGACTTGTGTAATAACATCACACACACCTACACTCCTCTGAACCCTTTTAGCAGTGAAGAGTCTTTCTTTGAATGCTACAGTCACTGTATGTTGTTTTCCTGGGAGTACTCCACATCTTATTAAGAAGTCTGGATATGAGTTGATTTTCTTCTGGATGGGGTAGTATTTACTGTGACAAGTGAGAAAGTGAATGAAAGTTGCCCACCAGCGCAGTGGTGGGGTTCGCCTTTCCTAGTTGTTTATCCTTCCTCAGTTGTTAACAGGTCCTCCAGAGCTCTAGTCACTCCACCTTTCTTGGACACCTTATGCTGGCATGTCTCAGCTCCGCTGGCTGCTAATCCCTTTCTAATAGTTAGACTGGGAGCTGTAAATAGATGTCAGCCGACCTTACCTTTAAATCATTTAGGTTAGGCAAGATGAATCCTACTCTTGGAGAACCTTTGGTGTCCAAAATAAGAATTTTAGCAATATCTGGAACTTTCAAGAAATCAAATCTGCATCTATCCTTAAAACTGTATTGTACCTTTTGTTATTGAAAAAACTATAGGAATTCATTTCCAAGTTCTACAAGGAAAGAAGCGAAACTCAGGTCCAACTTCAGTGAACTTGAAAGCACCTTGCTACTGCAATGAGGTGAACCACTCCATTGCACTAAATTTACTTATTAAAAAATCCTGCATGTGGCTTGTCACTGTGCACAAACGATTGCCTTACGGATCCTGCACCTATAGGCACTTATCTTAGATGCAAAATGTCACCGTGCCTACTAATCTTGCTTAGAAGCTTTCAGATTTAAATAAAACAATATGTGCTTTTGTTCTTTCAATATGGTAAGAAAACTGCAGTATTTCAGGGACTGGTCCCAGGAGTCCTGAGTTGCATGCTTCCAGGTCACTTCAAGAAGCCGGAGTAACAGGCTAACAAAGTTTCTTTTCCCCCATCTCTGCTCACACTCCCTACTCATATTCACTTCATTTAAGCAGCACTTTAGTAGACTCCTGGTGATTCCTGTATGTTGTTGGTTTCTCAGATTAGCTCAAGTCAAAATTTCTATTTGATACAATTCACAGTCAAGATAAAGCCCCCAAAGAAGAATATTTTGAGGTAAAAAAAAAAAAAAATCAACTTCAGGAATATATAACTCCCTGATGAAAAGTCTTTAAGTGCTTTAGATATTTTTGTAGGTTTGACAAACTCAGATAATGCTCTTATTTTTAAAATACATGTTAGTTTTATTTAATTCAAACTCTGTAAAGAATTGCACAGGTTTCAGATCTCAGCTATTTTATGTAACAGGTAAGGTATTTGTTTCTGTGACATTTGTGAAAGCATATGATATAGGTAGTGGAGTAAAATCTGAAAAGTCAGGATCCCTCCATGCTCAGAATTCTCCAAAGACTGTTCCTTATGCCATACAAAAACAGAAGTTATAATCTGAAGAGTCTGGGATAACCAGTTTTCCTTATGGAAGAGCAAGACAGCAAGGTCTGCATAGTATGTGTGACTATGCCATGTACGTTAAAACAACACTTAGAAAAATAGCTGGCTATTAAAACGAAATGCAATACTGCTGCCTCAACATTAATATGAACACATGTTGTACAGGAATAACAGAAAGTGCTAAATAAATTATGAAGTTGTTTCACTATTTCAAATGAAGAGAATCCAGAAAACCCAGCGTTTAGTACAGCTCCCAAACACAATCTCCCACTTGCCAGAATTACGTCCTTGAGTTATTTTGAACAGATATATCCAAATGCCTTGAGTGCATTTGTCTACTCAAGTTTTGAATTTCTTTTCAACCGCAGTGTATCTAGGTTATTAAGTGCATTAAACATCCTACACTCTTCGAACATGGAAAACTGTGCCAAACAGATGATAGCAATGGTTTATACACTCCTCTGTTCTAGAAGACTATCATTGCAAAGATGCAACCTGGAACAGGGTTGTCAAGCCCCAAGTCCCTTGGTCTTTATGAAAAGACCAAGATCCTTATATGGAAAATTCAAGTTCCTTGTCTGTATCCCAGTCACCATTTACAAATGGGGCAAGCAACTTCCCTGATCACTTGATTGCCTCGTCTGCCCTGGAAAATTGACCATGTGCTGGGCGGAAGTAGAATATGATTTAAGCAAAGGTCCTAGGCACAAACCCTTCCATGTACCTGGCAGGTTTTTAAGCAGGGCACTAGTGCTAGAGCAACCAAAGGAAATAAATGAAAATACTTACATTAAATTCCATGTTAAGATTAACTGCATTGCTATATAGATATTTTTAATATTCCCTCGTGGTGTCATTGAACCCACCCTAAAATGGATAATCATCTGAAATGTTATCATATGCCGTAAAGAATTCTGATCACTCAAAGACATTTGAATCAAATTTTCTATGGGAATAAATTACAAGGTTTAGGTTATTATCAGGAATACTTCTTTAAAACATTCTTTTTTCCCTTCTGTTCTTAATTCTTTTCCTTAGCTGTATCTCCAAGAGAGTTTTCAGGTAAACTGTGTGCACAAGGGGGCAAGCGTGGGGACCGGCTAACAGGCCCTCCCTGCAGTGCAGCTGGCAGTCTGTCTGATCAGCTCTGTGATGTGGTTAGTCTTTCCTGTCCTAAGAACCAGATTCCTGTTTTTGAAATGTGCCAAAAAAAACAGCTGGGTAAAAAGAATACTTCTGTCAAACTACTTCATCAGATCTTTGCAGAGGAGGTGAGAGTCACTAAGGGGACACAGGGTAGAGAAGTCATTAAACTGCAGCAGAATTCTTTTTCCCTGTATCCCTGTATCTATTTTTGAAATGAATGTATATTCACTAGATGTTCATATAACATATGTCGTGTGGGATACTGAGGCAAGTAAGCCAATCAGAAATGGACAAATTTTAAGAGAGGGCAAGTGGTCCAAAATGCGTCTGTAGAAAAATTGCAAATTGGGAGTAAAACCACAGAAATGCTAAAGGATAGAAATATAAATCCATTACAGCTGATCTGAAGTGCCAAAATAGGACAAATGTGGCCAAAAATACCATAAGAACCCAATCTTTTATGCATTTTGGCAATTCCCCCTCAGACCTGACTCTGGAAAATGTAGATGAATATGAATTTAATAATAAAAAGAGAACCAAGCATTGTAATATAATTCCTTGAAAAAGGTTAATTTCAAGTTTGATGTATGGAACTAGGTTTTGCCAGTGAGGTTGGTAGCTTAACCTGTATTCAGATTTGTGTTTGTATCTGGATTTCCATTTTTCATCTCTTACCTGTTCATAACACTGAAAACCAGAAGTATTCAAAGACATGAGTCAAGCATCAAAATAATCAAAATGCTGACCAAAAGTTTTCAGTGTTTAAAGGAAAAAGATTTTTCAAAATATATGTTATGATCTCTTTTTCTTTATATGATTATTTCTGAGAAAGCAGAACGCCATCTGATCATAAAACTTTTTGTGTATGTGCAGCTACACTGGTAGAAAACATAAGATTCTTTCAGCTCCCCACCTTCACTTGCCAATTTTGTTCTGTTAAAATGAAAAGTTGAATCCTTATGAAACACCTGAACTTCAGGAGCTAAGCATAAACATTACCCTTCCTCCATCAATACCAGTCATGCAAGACTGAAAGAAAAGTCACAAGAATAGAGAACACTTTTTGTTTTCCTCTCGACAAGCTCTCTAATCTCAGTATGCCTCATCTACATATGTTATGGGGAGAGTCACAAAACACAGACAAATCCAGATATGCCTAGTTACTGGCAGTTCAGGCACTTCTGTCTTCTGCTTGGACATCTAGATTTCCTATCCTTTCTAGATGTATTTCCAGCCCTTATATATCTCAGAGAGATTTTCTCCTGTGTATTGCAAGGTTAATTAACTATTGACAATGCATCCTCATACTTTCATCCCCTAACTATTCTTCAGATGCTGAATCTTTGATCTTAAAATCCTTTCTGTGAAATTGTAGATAAAATACTAACGGAATATTACCCAGCACTAGGGGAAAAACAGACAAGTACAAGACAAAAAAAAAATGCTTTCTCTCTTGGTTTCTAAATATCTGAAGTCATGTAGTACTTACATTTTACTTCCAACATTAGATGCATCGTATTACATTTCATTAAGAAAATTTTACCAGCACTGCGCAGCTGATATCTTTTCCAAACACAATTATGCCACAAGTACTTTCTAGCTTTGATTATATTTCCTTCTCAAAGTTGAAAACCTTGACATCTTCTAAAGATGAAATATATGGTAAAAAAATTTTTTACTCATCAGTGTCAAAAGCAAGGCTCATGATCTACCAGGAACCTGGTTACAAGCACAGTTCCTCAGAGGTATGCCCTGTGACTTGTTCTGCTTTGTCAGTGACATGGAGAAGGAGATGGCATAAACCCTCATCACATTTAATGTTGACACCAAGCTATAGACCATATGCTCAAGGGCAGGGTCAAAGGGACTTAGACATGCTGGAGAATTAGGGCAACAGGAACTTCATGAAATTCAGCCAAGAAAAATGCAAAGTCCTGCACCTGGGACAGAATAATCCCCTGCAATATTATAGGTTAGGGACCAAGTTAAATCTGAAAAGACCTTGGGGGTCCTTGTGGGCAGTAAGCTAGACATGAGTCAACAGTGCACACTGGCAGCAAAGGAGATCAGCACCATCCTAGACTGTATTACAAGAAGCACAACCAACAGGTCAAAGAAAATTATATTCTTTAG
The DNA here is from genome assembly GCA_013398735.1 of Nothocercus julius. Taxonomy (NCBI): domain Eukaryota; kingdom Metazoa; phylum Chordata; class Aves; order Tinamiformes; family Tinamidae; genus Nothocercus; species Nothocercus julius. Next base: position 986,621 of record VZSV01000053.1, read on the forward strand.
CCTAGAATACTGTATCTACTTTTGAAGCCTCCAAATTCATGAAAGACATCAATAAATGAAGTGAGTTCAGCAGAGGGTCACCAAGATGTTCAGAACTGTAACACTTGCCCTCTGAGAAGCAGCTGAGGGACTAGGAGTTGTTTAGACTGGAGAATAGACAAATTTGGAGGACCTAAAAGCCGCCCACTTCTACTTGTGGATCAGTAATGAAGAAGATGGAGTGGGGCTATTCCCAAAGCACATTTTGGGGGGACGGGTAGCAGAGATTGATCACTAATTAGAACAGGGGAATTTCTTACTGGATAAAGGGAAAAAAGGTTTTCACATTGAGGACAGTTCCTCTGTTCTCAATGGAAGACTGTGCAAACTCCATCCTTGGAGATTTTCAAGACTTCATTCAGAAAGCCCTGAGCAAGCTGGTCTGAATTCAGTGTTAACCTTACTTTAAACAGGAGATTGGGCTAGAGAGTGCTGAAAGTCACTTCCAAACTCAGTGATTCTGTGATTATACATACAAATATTTCAAATTTTCAACACAGACACACCTAATACAAGAATGTCTGTATATATCTCTGCTTTTTATGTTATAATCCTCCTAGGAGATGAAATGCTGCTTTACATACAGTATTATTTTATCATGTAACTATGTGTGCTTTGAAAGGCTTCTCTGTATGACATCCTATTCATAGTTCCTCTCCAAATGTCCTTTTGAAGATAGTTTTTTGAAAAATTATTAATGAAGATGGAAGCGAAATCAAAATAACCTGTTTAACATGTACAGAATTGCATTAAAGTTATTATGAGAGATCTAGACATCTCAACAGGGCAGATCAACTCTGACTGTTGGCTACTTGGAAGAAAAGAGAGTCTTCAAGGATCTTTCTGTCATGAAGCAAAGAAATATTAAGGATGTCATGAGGTCCCTGAATTATGCACATTCTGGAAGAATTTATGTTATTAAATTAAAAGTGGAAATGACTAATACAACAGGGCAATAGCCTATTACTTAATGTAATATTATCTTTAATTAACTTTATAGAGTCCAAATATTCTCCATTTAGGCTTATGTATTCATAGACTTCTTTTTTTTCTTTTTCCAAATGCATCATACAATTAACATACTAGGAAAAGCAAGGCAGGAAGAAGGGTAGATGGGGTTGGTGCAGTAAGCCTGTCTGCTGCAGCAAAAAATAGCTCTAGTTAAATAACAGTTATCCCTCTGCTTTAGAATAAGCACAATCCAGCAGGATCAACAGATGATAGCACATATTTTGTTGAGATACTGCACTTTTTTTTTTTTTTTTTGGTATTTATTAATTATTAAGTATGTTTAATGAAACTTATGTATACAAATGCAAAAAAAAGAAAAATACTATTTGTGGAAATCTGCTCTGAGGGAGGAAACTTTTTGTGGCTTTTTTCAGGTTGGTTATACTTCTATTTTAATACGCAGGCAGATAACCAGAGAAAAAAGGTCAGCTGAGGTGTACAGTTAGAAAATCTCTATTGGCTGGCATTACAGGAAAACAAAAATAGAAATCAGTTTTATAACTTGGAGTATGTATCATCATCACATACAGTATGATAGGCATATTAGTGCTGCTTAGAAGTGATAAATCTTTGTTTTTTAATAATCTCTCAGGCATGCTTCACTGACTGTAAGCCAAGAAATGCTTAATTTCCTCTTCAAGGCTTTCACCTTTAATGCTTTCAGTTTCTTTTGATTGAATATCATGCATTAGTTATCCAGACATACTTCTCTAATACTTCTCTAGTTCTAGCGTGTTTCACTCCTAAGTTCATAAATCTTTTCCTTATCTTTTTTTTTTTTTTTTAATTTCTTGTCTTTATTTCCCCCCCTATACTTGTTTGGAGCCTCTCTTTGTTTTTAATTCTGTTGTCTCTGCTTTGCAATCTTTTTAACTTCTGGCTGTTTAAACCATTTACCCTTTTTGTCCTTTGGGCAGACACCTTAAACATATGCATGCTTTTCCATTCAGAGGGAGGTAGGGAATTCCCTTTACTACTTAGAACACATAAGTTTATTGCAGATTTCCGGGAAAAAATATCCGACAAAAGGTGTATATTTTCATTTGTGCATCTCCAAAGCCATTGGGATGCCCTCTGCATTTTTGGAGAAACTTCTCTTTGTTTTAATGAATAACAAGCAATATCCTGAAGAAAATAATATTCCTGATATATACTTCCTACCCAACAGCTATACAAACAATCATTAGCCATTTGTGATTCCAGGACAATGCCTATAGGTATTTAAATGGGCAGAGTTGCTTTCAAAGTTTCCTGAAAAATTTCAGACATGCAGATGCCTCTGTAGTCCTGAGGCAAATGCTACCTCAAAGTGGAAGAAGAGTTTAACATAGTTTCCTCCCCTAGTCAACAAGAACAAGTTTAGTCAATCCTCCCTCTGATGGGATGTGTTTCTGAAAGCCATTTGGGGCTTCTTGTTGCCATTTCTGATTCAGCCAGGATATATCTGGGTGATTCTTAGAAATCTTGTGCTTCTGGACACAAGGATGTTGCAGGTCTGCCTCTCTAAGATCCCTTCTAGCCTCTCTAGAGACAGATTGCTTTACCAAGATTCATTCAGTTCCTTTTGTTTGTTGACTGTTTTTAAACTACAAAAAAATACACAATAACAACAGAAAAAATCACCTGTAGGAGAAGGTCTTCTCTACCCTTCCAAAACAAGATAACAATATTCTTGGTGACTCAAAGTCATTACTATCTTTCTTAACACAGAAGAAACATCAAGTTCTGTGATGATAATCCTTAGCTGCTGTGTTACTCCTCCTTAACTGCTTCACATAGCTTTTGCTTTTTAGTCTTTGGCAGCATCAAAAAAGGCAGCAACCATTTTACATTGAAATGTCCCCATGGGCATTTTCACAAAAAAAAAAAAAAAAAAAAAAAAAAAAAAAAAAAAAAGAACAAGCTCATTAATATAATGTATAGTTATGACTGTGTGCTTTGATTTTTTTTCCCCCTGGATACTTTTTAAAGCTCTCCATTTTATGCTTTTCCCCTAAATTATTTTGTCAAACACACAGTCCAGCTGTCAGCTCATCCTTGTAAATGCCATCTACCATACAAATCAAACCTACCAACCCTTTTGTACTCCCTCCTATTATGCAGGAATACTTGCCGAATCCCTATCAGATTCATGGAATGTGTTTGCATTCAGCTGACAGAATACCCATGATTACATATTATATCCTTCACTAAGAATAAATGAAACCTGAACGGCTGTTAAGATGATTTCCAACCGTTCTATGTCAGTTCTTTATCTCATGCCCTTTTGCTTGTTGGCAAACATTTTGCTTGGAAATCACAAGACCGACCTCCCTTTCTCTTCAGTAGCCATATTAAAAACAACTTATTGTTTTCTTTCATAGCTGCCCTTGACATACCTTCCTGAAAATATTACGCTTGATATAAGTAAGACGTATTTTAGAAGATTCAAAGGATGAAAGAAAAGTTGGAAGTTAGCCAATGAAGAAAACCTGTTTGTTTTAATAGCTTGATGAGCATTAATTTTAGTAATTTAAGGCTGAACTGAAATAGGTCCCTGAAGAATGATCTAATAAACCTGTAAAAGTGTCACCTTACAGCCTACTTAATTTATTGTCACTAAATAAATGATGTAACACAGGCCAGATTCTTAACAGCTAGCACAATGATATGAGCATCCATTACAGAGAGATTTTACTGGTTCTTACCATGGGTGATGTGTGTTGTTTTTTGTGTTTTTATGAGATTACATAACATCAAGTCCATTATAATTAATAGTAGAACAAAACAGAATTCAGTAGAATGCAGAATAAAATCTGGTACGCAGATGTTTGATCTTGGATTTCTGGTTAGCTTGGGTTTTTCTGCATGTGTAAAGGAAGATGATAATTTCAGAGAAAGACAATCCATGGCTACTAACCATGCATTTACAGTTTATTATGGGCAAATTACAGTAATTATGGGTAAATAATAAAACTCACCAGTGGAGTGAATCATAATTGTGAAAAAAAACACAGGAAAAATAAGCTGTATGTTAGAGATATACCTTCTATTACCACTTGAAAATGCGTACAGATTGGTAAAAGCACACATTTTAAAAAGATTTGCTCACACTCACTAAAAACTTCTTAGAGGACAGTAACTCAGATTGCTCTCTGAATTTTGCACTCTGTTATGTCTGGATAATGAACCAGTACCAGAGATCAGGTTTTTCTACCTTTTCAGCCTCTCCCTCATCTGTTTCAGCTGGGTGGGATAAAACCGAATCTTTTTAAGAGGACAACAATTTTTAGGAAGGCCTGGACTTGCAGATGAAGTAAAGAGCATTATGTGGAGAGACTAGGAATAAGAAATGACAGTAAGGAGAAAAAAAAAAAATACAGGCTCACCAGTCTGAAGCAAATCAGAAATGGGACTTCTTTTGGAAAGAGAAAAATGTGGGCAAATAGTAAGCGGTATATGCTGAGAAAATGAGATACAGTAGGACTTGAGACTTATAATTATGAAAATAGGATACAGATGATATACTTAACAAAGACTAAATGGGAGAGAGAGCAAGAAAGGGAAATATCCAAGAGATGATCCTTTTAGCTCCTAGAATACTGAAAAATCAAATATTTTATTTGAAAAAGTGCTTCAAAGATTAATTAATCCTTGTTTGCTCAAAGCTGCATTGAAAAAGTCAGGAAAAAGCCCTGGCAAAAACATATAAGCAACCAGAAAGAAAAAGAAAAGAAGAGGTTAAATAGCTGTCCCTTAACTGACCACCATCAATCTCTGCATGATATGAGGCAGAGGAAATAGAAAAAAATATATATCATCTAAACGTCTTTCAGAATTTTCTCAGAGCTGTTGGAAAGGAACAAGTAAATAAAATGAATCTTACATAGCAACAATAATGTTGGTGCTTCAGTCTCATCGTGATCCAAATCTTCACATGGTGGGGCAAAAAGTCAAACTGATTCATCTGTCTATTCATTTGAGCTAAGAAAAACTCTAAAACAAATAAACAAACAAACACAAATAGTAAAGAAGGCGCAAAGTCTATGTATAATGAAAGTTCAAGTGGGGAATCCTTCTTTGGGAAGGTTTTGAGGATAACATGTTAAACAACTTGGTCTTACTCTAGTAATACACAGACACACAAAAAATAAACAACCATACATGAAAGGGATTTTCTGCTTATGTCTGACTCTTGGGTTGCAAGCTCCTCATCCTCTCTTAACATTACTGAATAACTGTGACTTAGAGCATATAGATATCATTGCACAGAACTACTCACAATACTTTCAGACTCTATCAGATACAAAACATTAGCTGAGAGAGATTTCCCATCCATTTACCTGTATCTGAAAATCCAAACACATGATTTACATATCTCAAAAATACACTGTCACTGTACTGAAATACTCCAGAAATTTGTTTATAATGATTTATGTCATTTAACTATTAGCCTAAAATCTCTGACCTCCACAATTATCAGAGTATTAGGCTTTCGATATTAACATAAGCTAACCTTTATGCTTGTATATGTTGTCAGAGAAATCTCTATTACAATTGGTTTTGAAGTGTTGCATCAGTAAAGTTGCCACGAAAATTAAGAATATTTCTTTGCTCAAAGTTTCCTTTTCACAGTCTTATTTTATCGCAGATCTGCTGTGTATATCTGATTATGGAAGTCACACAAATTCTCAAGACAGGCATGTAGAATTCAACAGGAAAATCTAAAATTTAGAATATTTTTCCTTTTTTTTTCCCGCCTTGAACTTTGCATATTATCTTCTGCATATTGACAGCCAAATTTAATGCTTAATGTGGCTTTCTTTGCTGCTTGTTCAATCTTTCTAATCCTCTTCAATATCGCTCCCAGATATAGTGGAATCTATCAGTTAATATCCCAATGGAATAAGGTAACCTTGTTATACTTAAACACTCAGATGCTAACTTAGAAAAAAAAAAAAAAGTTGAGGGGCTGTTGGCATTGCTAGAAATTTCGTTCCTGGACACTCTACAGAAATGATGAATCGTGTTTCCACGGTTTCATATTGAACTTGTTGGAACTGGTTCTGAGAATCTGACTGTTAAAATTTTTTCCATCCAATCAAGAAATAGAAGTAACAAGAAGTGACTCACATCCAATTGTAGAGCCTCACATTTCTGACGGTCACAATGAATCTCTCATGTTGACCAAAATATATTTACACAGTGTACTTGACAAATAATTCGAACTGTACATAGCTTTCAGGAAAGTAACTCTGCACACATGAGCCATACACAGCTGGAAATGATGCTAAAAGTATCTCTTAAAATTATTAGTTATGAAGTATTTTTCTAGTTCTTCCAGTTTTTAATGGTGATGATTACTTCCTCCAGTATTTAAATGCAGTCAGATGCCTTAGTGATGAGCCCCATTGGGCATATACATAGGCAGAGTGTTTTCTTCCAGTTGTTAATACTATTTTTAAACAGTATCTTGATTGTATCCCCATAGCCAAATTACTGGCAAGAAGAAATAGCAAATACTGTGGTGATATCCAGCTGGACTGTATTTTGAATACTTTTCTTTTACATATAGCTCAGGCCACCATCAATTCAAACTGTAGTTAAAGTGAGTTACTACTTCAGGGAGTATTCTTGCCACACAGATCAAAAATCAAGGGAAGTTGAGCAGGCTTTTTTTCCCCCTCAAACCAGAAGAAAGGTGGCAATATGTAGCCCTCCCTTATTTTGATCTGTAAATGCAAGCTAGGAGCCTTTGCATGTATTCAAACCAGTCAAAACAAAGGCTTTTCCAGGTTATGTGTTCGATAAAATTCTGTTCCTCTCCTCACACAAGCACTTACAGGATGCACAGAGAGATGGTGAATTGTAAATAACGTAAGTGACATCTAACACTGCAGAGATAGTTATTCTCCTGTGAACTGTCTGGAAACTTTCGGTTTTTAATGATAGTGGCACTCATGATATCTCAGTGCCACTTAAACGTGTGTCTGCTTGTATGGAGCTGCAATCAGGAATGAAGATAAAGCTGCAGCTGACACTTGACATACTTTATTCTGATACTTTATTCCCATACTTTACACAGAAGCAGGAGATCATCAATTTGAGGTGAAGCACTAAGTTAGAGGTGTTTCATTAAAATTTAACCTACAGTCTTAAACTCGCTCATGTGAACAGGCAACCTAGTCAAGTAGATCACCAGGGGAGTGATTTGGAGACAGTTAAATCATTGACCTGTAACCTTAGAATGACTTTGTTAGTAAAACATTGGCTTTGCTAGTGAAAAACAGAAGTCGAGGCTTGAGGGCATGCGGAGAGGAATGCAAATTTAATTTTCATATCTGTCAGATGAGTAACTGCAGCTCTCTTAGATTTGTGTATAAAATACACAGTGGGCAGTAATACATGAAAGATGCATAAACTCATCTCTCTAAAAGCCACACAAGCCAGTAACTTGAATCAATCCTTTGATTCACTGTAAGGGTTACAGAGATCAACATGTTGTGGTCCAGGTGTATGTAGACTGCCTTTCTATTTTCTTAGCCATGACTTTTACCTTGTTACCATCTGCCCCTTTGTGACCAGCTTGAACACTGCTAAACTTTTCTAAGTGCAGGAACATCACATTTGGGCAATATGACACTCAGTTTGATCTAACCCTGCGTACAGATATACAATATACAGCCCCTTTTTCAAGACAATATAAGTAGTTTGTGTGAAATCACTTTTTTATCTGATTGCAATAGAATATTTTGCATCTTTACTCTTCCTTTTCTTCTCCTTTCCCTCAGGTTAAATCACAGCTTGGCGAAGCTAACTGCTATACCTCTTCAGGGGAAATGACAGTTCAACTCCTTTGTTTTAGTCCTTTGTTTTTACTTACCTCGTTGTACTGTGTTTCTATTTAGGCCCTTAATTTAGTATTTCATGCATTCACTTACTTATTCCACCTAGAGATTTCCTTTAAACATTCACTGAGATAGATATATTGTATTTTCCCTTTCCCCATGCCGTCTGCATGGTTGGGAGGCAGTATTAATACAAATAACAGAGATCATACCGGGCACTTCCTAACCCAATAATATTCAGGCAACGTATTCCCTACTAAAAATATACATGTGGACCACCATTCTCTTACCAGCGTCACTCAGCTCGTGGTTTCCAGGGCACTGGTGTGTGAAATGGCTCCTATCTCCTGACTTTCTCAGTTAAAAACAAACTTGATCACACATGCAAGCTCAAGGGTCTCATTCATTGTTTTATCATATTGATATTTAATTTTTTTTTTTTAAGGAAGGCTATGGTTTTGTAAAGAAATCAGCATCATGCCTTCTTACAGCCACCCCAAAATAGCAGACAATTTTTGCCAGCAAACTGGCCCAATTTTCTAGGCAACACTACGTATAGCATCTCTTTATCTTTTGTTCCAATGATCTCTAAATGTAAAGGAAATCTTACAATATGCTGCAAACATTAATACAAAAGCTATCGCTAATCATCTTTTTTATTCTGTGTCAAAATTTGCACACTTTTTATGTGGCTCTACTGATACAATTTTATCTGATATTTACCTACAAAATAACTCAATTTTTCTAACTGTGTGAATGTATGGGAAATGTCGGCTAAGACACAGGGACACACCACAGCAGCTATGATGTAAATAGGAAATTCACTGTCTGGAATGATAGCATCATTTGTTAGGAAGAGAAAAGAAAATAACAGTAAAAAAAAGCAACAACCCACCGATGTTCAGAATCTCAAAATGAGACTTTACAAACCATAAGATGATAAAAAGTTAGACAGAAGTACAGAGACTGCCAGGATCCCACATGTACTTACTGTGATCAGAATCACATTGAAAAAAATCCTATTTATTTATTTATTAATGTGGGAAGAAAATCAGTTTAGTATAAATTATTCCAACACATTATTTCAAGTGCCCTTTGGTTCCCTGATAGCTCTTCTTCCTACAGGATCAGTAGATTATGATTGTAATACAAAGAGAGGAATGGAGTATGTGTGGGCCTGTGGGAGTTGTTTGCTTTGCCCTTGTTGGAAATGACTTTCCTTAAGGATTTTCCTGCAAACCTTTTGTAATAAGGAGATTGCTCTTCCCATTCATTTACGTGTTTTCTTAACAAAACCTTAACCGTGATCTCAGGGGAAGCTAGTTTCTGTTCCCAGCAGCACAACATAGGACACAAAAACGCAGTGGTCATCAACATTTCAAGACGTGAGTGATGATAGAAGCCCCAGTAACGATCTGATGAGTCACTTAGTCCGAGGTTCTCAAGGGAAAAAAAGTGACTTGTTATTTTATTTCACTAATTAAGCTTGAAACAATGTCTGTGTCCTTACTGCTGGGTAGACTGCCAAGATTCAGTGCTCTTCTTTTGTAAGCTACCTGATCTGTCATTGATGTCAGTCATTTAGCTTGCCAGCAAAATCATAGGGCAGGGGATATTGTGCCACACACACATCATTCTTCCCCTCATCTGTTAGCTGTTTGGAAACTTAAATAAAGTCATCTAAAATGCTACAAAGTGTTTTAAGTCTTTTATCTTCTTTGCCTTGCACACTACAGGTACAAATATCACAAACTTTTTCTTCTTCTTTTTATTTTATAATTCTCCTTTCATTGTTGCTCTTCCTTTCTAAGATCATGCTAACAGCCAGTCCATGACTTATCAGGGTTTTCTTCCAGTGTAACCTTACAGACATGGCTTTTTACACTGTGAAACACCATTGTCACAGTTTGCACCAAGAATTGCCGGGGTTTTTTTTTTTTTTTTTTTTTTTTACTAGAAAATTATACACCAAAGGTCACGAAAAAAATTTTAAAAAGTCCTTTGATTCCAAAGAAGGACTAAGTAAAGATACAGTATGTAGCCATTTTCCCAAGTATTCAGGCACCCTAATTATCTGTAGGTAAGAGAAGAGCTGGCCCTGCCCATGACAGATTGCTGTCAGAACTTGAAGGCATCACTTTGGCAGCCTCAGAGGGGTCCTTAGGGGTGATATCCTTATGCCAATTCAAAGTTACCGAAGTATCTTTCAAAGCATCTTATTGCTGATTAGTTTAAATCAAATCCTCAGAATTTCAAAGCATTACACTTGCCACTGAATCCTTCTTTATGCTGTCAAAAACAGAACATTTATTTTTACTATCTCATACTCTTTCAGGTGCTCTGCTTGTTTTTTAGGAACCTATACCCAGGTGCCTCACTTAAAGACCTGTATCTTCATCCTGATTCTGCAAATACTACTTTATAGATATAAATGATAGCATCAGAGAGAGCACAAGCACTAACTCTCTGGACATAAGTGGTAAGTAGTTGTTACAAAACACTTCTTATGGCAGGGTAATTTGTGCAAGGGTTCGACCAGGTGTTGTGAATACACCTTGCACTGTCAGGCTCTTAAAATGCCTAGTTCAAATCCATGGGAAAGAAGCAAGCACCATAATTTCTTTTAGTCGCCTCATGAAGTAATGAAACCCAAAGACCCTATATACTTGGATTATTTATCTTTGAAAGTAAAAATGTGTAGAGGGAATCTATGTGAACTTTTTGAAACTATAGTATTAGACAAAGAGTGATAAATCTTTACATTTTACATATATGCCATAAAACAAGTAACTTCTCTACAAAGTTAAATGACAATTTATTTAGCAGCAAAAGGATAAAGCAGAGTTGTAATAAATAATCCAAGTCTTCAGGCCCATGATAGGATGAATTGGTTGAAGAAAATATACATGTCCTAAATAGATGTAAGCATACAACAATCTTTTTTACATTTTAATAACAATTTTTAAGACAACCATCTCAGTTTACCTCTGAAACAGAATGTATATTGGAAAATAACTAAAGATTGATTAGACTGTGGAATTTGTCTTTGATCTCTCTAATAAACCACTTTACTCTCATTTACAATAATGTTGCTGCCCCTTTATCATCTCAGAACATTAAATAAAAAAGAATGCCTTTTTTTCTTTGACTGTGCTCATTTCTGAGAATGTATTAGCCAAATAATAAATACCCTCTTCTAGTGGAGATGCTATTTTTGTAAACATATCCATAGCTTTTGATGAAGAGGAAGAATAACAGAAGACCAAAACAAAACAAACCACATTGAATAAATTTTTATAAAGCTTGAACTGCATAAATACCTTTTGCCATAGGTTCAAGTCAGCTCTCAGTGCAGGGGAATTAATATTCCTGCATAGTTTTCACAACTGTTGAGAGGACTTAGTCTCATAAATTCCAAGGATATTGACCACAAAACAAAACTCTACATAATAGTAAAAAGGGATAAGAAGAGTAATATCTGAATTAGCAGGAGCTATCAGTTGAGGCTACTATTTGAGATAAATATTGGTAACTTAAATTGCCAGCTCTTCCATAAGAGCACAAATGACCTCCTCTTTCTTTAACCACTTAAGCAAGGAGACTGCCTGCAGTTTTACAGCATTGGATTTAGGCCTGATTCTGCCGAGGAAAATCCTCATCGGTTGGGAGTCTTTAACCCAGACTGGCTGGGTCTCTCTGGACGCTGCTGAGGCTCCTTGGTAATATACCTAATGAGCATATTCACATATTTTACTGCCCTGTCCGCTTCCGCTGAGAAAACTTTCTGCCGCTTTCCACCTGTAGCCGTTAACAGGCAGGAACCGTGGCACCTTTTTAAAAAATGTTCATACAGTAAGTTACAGTCAAAACAATATTTGCTTTGCTAGAGGGCAGGACTTATGGTGACATCATTCAATGGAGTCAGGAAATTTGTATACACAAATATTCATATAAATAAAGATATGTATAAAATGTATCAGTTTATGAAAAATTGAAATACATCTCTTTAATTGTCTCTGTTGGTCTTTTAGATTTATATTTCTTTTCTTTTTTCTCAACTGGCAAGTTTTGTAGATTTCCAATCCACAAAAATTTAACTGGGAGTGTTCATTACAGCATCTCCCTTCTGCCTTTGCCATTCCTATAGACTTTCATAAAAAAAAAAAAAAAAAAAAAAAAAAGTTTGCAACTCTGCAGGCTACCTACATCCCACTGAGGCTCTTACTGAAACCCAAGTGCTGCACCTACTCAGTTGTCCCTGCTCCTAGCTCAGGTCACGAGCGGGCATCCCTGCCCATGTGTGTTCTGCCCTCTCTACCAAAAGAGAAGGACTCAGCAGCCATGCTGTACAGCAGTCTGCCCACCTCCTGAACATGCGATGGGTGGTTTCCTCAGCAAGCCACCTTCAGTGAAACCATCTGGTGTGATGGCACCTGAAGGGACTGAGTGATACCAAGCTTGGAGTTGGGGTGCCTCCCACCTACAGCCTTCAGTGTGCAACACAAGTTCTGCAGACCGTACTCCGCTAGAGCAGAGCAAGGCCTGTGGCCATCTGCTTCACGCCCTGGGCACTTTGTCCAGTCAGCTCTCTGCATGTGGAGGACACTGTCCTCTACACCAAAAGGGGAGACACCTGGCAGCGTGCTGCTAAGGCTACATGTCACCTCCGAACTTACTCTCTGTCCCCTCGTCTTGTTCCAGGTGCTCAGTGATCTTCACAACAGTTTACTGTCTATGAGCAGGGTCCTAGGTAGCAGCATGTGAGTAAGCAGGATGTTTCTGAGCTTGGAGCTGGGGTTCTGCCATCTCAGTGGAATGCCAGCTCAGTCTTATCAAGTAAGCCAAATCTAATAGCCCTTCTACTGGGCAGGACTGTAACTCTGTGTGCAGCAAGGTCTGTCTGTCTGTCCCTGTCAGGCTGCCAAGACCCAGTCACCTCTCCTACCAGAAGACTTCAGTGGTTTAGGTAATGTTATCTCACTCATTTATAAGTCCCACTGATATGTTATTTTGCAGTCAAAGGTTTTCAGAACACTTAATTTATGAATTACCATAGATATTCATTTAAGCACTTGCAGCCAAATGTTCTCTGCCCTACCATGCATTTTTTCTCAGTTGGTTCAAACTCAGACAGAAACAAAATTTAACATCAGAACACAATATCTTTTCCTCATTCTCTCTCCAGTTTTTACAGTGCAGAGGAAGCCAAAGGGAGTAAATGTAAATGGATCAGTGTCAAAACTTTCTACTGTCCCTGTTGCAACAAAAGTAGCATGGTACCAGGTAGGGGAAACACCCTAGATCTGTAAGGAACATATCTTGCTAAGTAGGCAAAGGTGGTTTTTATTCAAGTAATGATGCAAAAGGAGAAAAACACAACCAAATTACCTAAAGCATTTTGATACAGGATCACAAAATCTTACCTGTAAAATAATTAAATCTGGATATAATACAAAGTCAAATGAATGGAAAACTCATTTAAGGAAGACAATAAACAACAATGATAAAGGGAATTTAGGGAAAGGAGAGGTGAGATATTTATAGGATCCAAATCTATTTAACATCTTCAAAAAAGGATTCTTTGAAGTATTAAGACAACTCCATTTCGAGATGTGAAGACAGGATCCTGGAAAAGTAAAACAAGGAAATACGTTCTGTAGACCTACATCTGAAGCATGACCAGATACCATTCTTTAACCAACCTCTGGTCAGCTTCAAATATTCCTCTTCTTCTTTGTTTTCTAGTCCATATCTGGGCTCTACTACTCACTAATCCCTCAGCTATGCTTCAGGAGAGTAGTTGTAAGGTTTGTCTTTGGCAATTTTTTATACTTTAGACTTACACTTTCTCATCCTTAAACTAAATACATGCAGCTTCCTGTCTATTCTGCTTTGCACTGGCTGCCAAGAGTTTAGTAGTTGTTCTGGGATGTTTGCCAGGTATAGACTAGTTAGGTAGAAGGTTATGCTATTTTTCTTATAAACTCATTAATAATTTTAGGCATTGGGACTCTAGAACCTTGACAACGGTTTTCACCACTCAAGATTTACCACCTAGAAGAAAAATTCTGAAGGTCTGTGACTTCTAATTTGTTAATCTCTTTCTGGAAAGGCATCAAAATCTTACCCAACAGGTAGTTTCTTGGTCATATAGTGTATCACAGCTTATCATAGTATATGTAAAGTAATACTGCAGTGACTCCCAAAGACTTTGGATCAATTCTCATCATTTCTCAGGCTGAGAACACGCATTATGAAGAATAAAATTGAAAAAAGTATAAAAGTGAACCCCCTATAGACTGCTTATTGTGCTCTCATAAATCAATCATTATTTGGGAACCACAGAATTCCTTTAGGCCAGTACAAAAAATAAAAAAATTATCTTCAGTAGTCGTGCCTTTAATTTAGTCAAAATCTCTAACCATCTCTATCTTTCGACTTTAGAAGGTTATGTTAGTATGGGTTGGATTTCTGACAAGCCTTGCATTTCAAAACCTCATTTCTCCAATATGTTAAATATATCTTCATTTTCCTTCAGTAACTTGGTGTAGCTATGCATTGACTGCAAAGAACTGATAGTTACAAAGCAAACAAGCAAACAACTAATCAAATCAGAGGGTATTTACATATTGCTATTTCTTCTATCATTACAATTCAAATATAATTGCTATGCAAAATAGGTCAGCATATTTTTCAAACATTTTCATGTGATATAACATGATTAAGCAATATAATCTCAAAACTATTCTTTTGACATTTTGTCCCAGTTGTTTTGCTGTCTGCTTTGCCTCTGTTTATGTATTAAAGAGAGTAAAAGGAACAAGAAGAGCTACAATTAATCTACAAAAAATCTGTATTACCTATAAATAGGTGCTGTAAGTTTACAGTTCTAATATACATAACATAATTTCTCGCTGTATTGAAACATGTTGCTGCCTTCCCAATTGATTGTCATCAGTCACTGATGTTACTGTTTGTTTAAGTACATCTTAACAGCATATGAATTTGGCATGCATAGGAAAGAATTAACTTAATTACACTGTTTAGTAATTCCTCTTCTGGTTTGTACTAAACCTATACAACCCCTCAGGAGCCATAATAGTGCAAGAGGAACTTGGCGATAGAGTAATTTTTTCCTTATCATATAGCAATGGGATGGTTGGAATCTAATGATCCTTAAAGCACTGTGCTAAAAACATTACTCCAGATCAATGTCTCAGCAGTCCCAGGGACTGTTTACATTAATATGCCTCCTGAAAAATACATCAATCTCTTAGCTGTGAAAAATATGTCCTTTCAGACAGAACACATTGAAAACATGTTACAAGAAGCAGCTGCTGCTTATTATTAAATACAGAAAGGACCTCACCTCACATCCAAACCTACTTCAAACACTTTTTTTTTTTTTTTAATTCTTGTTCCTGGCAGTTCAGAGGGATTGTTACTTTTCTTTTTGTGTTTGCAAATAAAACATTCAGAAAAATCTAGACTATAAATAATGAACTTAAAATTTTAATGTACCTGAAATATTTT
Organism: Nothocercus julius; assembly: GCA_013398735.1. Taxonomy (NCBI): domain Eukaryota; kingdom Metazoa; phylum Chordata; class Aves; order Tinamiformes; family Tinamidae; genus Nothocercus; species Nothocercus julius. The sequence goes on from VZSV01000053.1 coordinate 1,002,031, forward strand.
CTAGGTAACTTACCTAGGACACTAGCATGAGAAACAAGACCTCATATTTCAGTTAGCAAGAAGGTGGTTTTGTTGAAACTAATTCAAAAGAAAATTGCATAAAAACCCATAAAGACTCAGTTTTGGAGTATACAGAATTAGCAGAATGGTAATGAAATGGAAAAGAACGAACGCTGAAAGTATCAACTCTCCAACATCTGGTAATGTATTGAAGAGTCCTGTCGATGAACATTACATATATACATCCATAAAAAAAATCGCTCACAATCAATGCAAGAAATCCTAACTTTGTCCTGGGGTCCTGCATATTCTGCACAAGCTCTAAACAGGTGGATGGTTCCTGCTAAGGAATAGCTGTAAATGTGATCAAACATTACTCGCCAGGAATAAAATTTACCCTGGGTGCTCGGCATAAATGTATCTGTGTCACATGGGCTATCAATGAATCTCTACACTAGGAGAATTTCACTTTTATTTCCATGGGTGATTTTTATGATGATGTACACAATTATAAAGATGAGTAAGAAAACTCGTAACAGAGAGAGACGTATAGTTCTTTTTCTTGAAGAAACAGATAGGTATTCTGTTCATCACCTCAGTTCAGGAATGGTTTTGTTTCCTTTGTTTCCTTTATTTTCTTAGTAAAAAACATTAATTTAAAATTAAGGCCCCACCTTGAGGAAACTATCCCACCTCGAGGAAGTATTTAGCTACACATCACGGATATATCTCTATGACTGAAATACATTCCTCAGTAGGGTTTTAGACCACCTAACTGTGGTCTGAAATGTTTTCTCATTAGTGTCTGAAAGGCCCGGTTTCTCAACAAGTAAGTATATCAAGATTCAGAGACACGATTTTAGGAACGAGCCTATGGACTTCCATAGGCTTTGTATGAAACTAAAAGGACTTCCATGAAGTGCAGTTTACTAATAAGAAATTTAACTCTCTCTCTTTTTTTTTTTTTTTTTCTGGCTACTTTGGGTACAAGGAACTGTCTAAGATATGTAGAAGAGAGTTCAGTACCTGTTCATTTTTTCTGCTCTTTTCTGTTTAGAGCTAGTTTTGCCATCTGTACAGTGCCTCACAGGGCACAAGACTTGCTGTGTGTCTCAAAAGCAGAAAGAAAGTTCATAACCATGGTATGATCCAAAGTTCATAAAAGGTCCCTGAGCATCTTAGAAATCAGTCTTCATAAGAAGCATCAAATTATGAAAAGAAGGGAAAGAAACTGTTAGATTATAGAATAAATAACTTGCAGGCTTTTAAGCAGATTTCTCAGCTTTTATTAATAATTTGTTTTGTATGGTTATAACACAACTTCTATACTGTTAGAAAGTCTCTCAATGGGAGAGGATCAATCTATGTATAGTATCTATGACCCATTGAGAGACTTTCTAAAATTAGTAAAAATGTATTACATTCAGATGCCATGAAAATTATTATGATTTCAAAATCTAATAGGATAAAAATATAGCAAATATAGGATCGAAAGCCACTCCAAAGTATAAAATTGCATTCACTCTTTAACAACAAGTCATTAGAAGAAGAATAGAAGACATGAGTTGTTCAAGTCATGCTATGTAAGTTGTAAACTATTTCTACAAGAAGGTTCCATGATTTATTGACCACGGATTATTAACAAAATAGACCAATCTAAACACACATAAATCCACTTTGTTCTGCAGATGAAAGAATTATGAATTGTTGTAAAATACATTTCTCTGAATTGAGTAGCATCTAAACTAGTTTTACAAGCAACAGCTGTGAAAAAATACGCATGGCAGAAAGTATTTAGAAACAAAAGCAACAACACAATTGGAGAATAGATGTTCTGGAACATTGCCTTGTTGTCTTCCAGAGCAAATATTTAGAGAAATAAATATTGTGTGCCTGACTCACCATTTCAAGTAACAACTGCTAAATCGGTGACAATATATGTTAATGATGTTAAGCATTCTTAATACATAAGCAAAATTATCTGGTACAAATTAATAATAGAGCAAAACTATATGCAAAAGGATAAGTGAATCGGTTTTGTTTTGCAATCAGTATTTCTAATCTGTACTATTTAAGTAATCAATTTCACAAAAATGATGAAAATCAACACTTTTTATTTATATTCCAGTTTTTGAATTGTCTGACTGTATCTCTTCAGCTACTGTATTTTTTCCTCTGTAGAGAAAAAAAATATTTGTATTAATAAAATGGCTAAGAATTGTAATCACAGGCTGGGTAACATGAAAGCAAAGAATGAAAAGGCTTTTTTAATAAGGACACAAGTTCTTCTATAGTAAAAACTTTGTAATATAAATGTAGAACAAGAATAGAACCGAATATGAACAGGCACTGGGCTCTCATAAGTAGTAAGAGTGTTCCTCTGATTTCAGTTTATTTGCTCATCTCTGTTCCTAAAACAGTTTAAAGAAGAAAAAAACAGTGTCAGTGAAATGAGTGTTTGGTTTTACCAAATCTAGAACAGAGATTTTCAAAATTTAACTGCAAAATTCTAGAAAGTTTTAGAATGAGCCCAGGTCATTGCTAAATATTTTAAAATGTTCAGACATAACAGGATTTTCATGTGCATGGCATAGAAAAAAAAATTCACACAAATAATCCGTGTCATGCTTTTCCATGCTTTTGCATCCTAAACAAAACTTCTAGAATTTTTCTCAAAGAAAAATGTCAGCACCTTTTTTTTAAGTAGAGAACATATTTTCTTTTTCTTCTTTCTGAGAAAGAGATCCAGCATGTTAATCTTTTTTTCCTGCCACAAATCAACCAGACAAACAAAAATACTGGATGTCTGAGACTAAAAGAAAGCATTTCGACAAAATTACTAGCATTGATGACAAAATTTTCCCAGGAAATACAGTGCAGTACAGCAGATCATGTTATCAGGGTCACCTATTACAAGGGTATCTAGGATATTTCTTTAAAGAGAAGAAGGAAATAAAAAGAATGCAAGTCAAGGCTCAGAGAAGCAAAACTTGCAGGTACTACTTTTGTTGTCCTAAGATTTCCCTCTTTGTCCTCTTCCTATTTAGTCTAAAACTCACAAATTTTTGTTCAGTTCTCTACATTTCTTAAAGAGTAAAATTAAAACTCAACAAAAAATCATATTATACTATTATAAGTAAACAATAAACTGACCTTATTTTCTAAGGGTAGGAGACCTCTGTGATCATACAAGCCATGTGGTCAACTGTCCAGCTGCTGTACATATTTTATGAAAATTTTTGACTATATAGAAAAAAAAAGATTAAATTAATCACTAAAATATTAATGCACGCACACATGAGCCAGGAAAAGGATTGCAGTCTGACCCCACATATATTTTTACAGGTCAGGGGAAAACACGCGGGCCACATACAGGAATGCTTCAACTTAAGGAAAAATTTCGTTTAGAATTTGGAATAACAAGAACTATGACATACATATCTGCAGTATACTTGGCATCATGAAGTTTGTGCTCATATAGCTATTTGTTTAAGTTGTTCATGCTGACTACTGATAAAAATTATCTAAATATTATCTTGTTTTATGAAATTTTCTCCTAGTACCTTGATGTGATATATACTAAGAATTGTCTGTCCATTTAATTGTCTCTCCCATTTAACTTACTTCCTCTGTTTCCTTTCCAGGTCCTTTTCTGAATACAAAATGGGAGTCCTTCTGAATCTTTCCTATGTTGCCATACACTCTTTTAAGGTCTCTTCTACAGGAATCTCTGTAGAAGAAGTGAATCTCTCCATCCATTTCCAGGATTTTCACATCTTCCCCATAATGTTCATTATTCTGACATCTTGAGCAGCTTAGCTTAATTCTCAGCCTGGAGAATTAAACTAGATCTTAGATATACATAGCCACACATTTGTTTGCCATTTATGAAAATTATAAACAGCCAAGATTTTAGGAAGTCTATTCATAAGCATTTTAGATCAACAAAATTTTGTACATGTCTACATTTTTCAAACATACAGCAGCTAATTGAAGGATTCTGAGGCTTAACATAGGTTTAATACAGAAGCTTTACATTTCTGGAAAATAAACTGTTCATTACCCCAGAAGCAACTTAGTACACAGATTTTGAAATGGCTTATAATGGCCTGTGAGGGGAGGGAGATGGAAAGGAAGTATCAAAATCTAACTTGCTTTCCTCTCTTTTCTAGATCCCTTGATGTCACTGTGAGATGCTGTGCAGAGTCTATCTTTCTAGAGAAGTGCAGAGGATAAGTAACCTCTGTGGGATGTGGCGACAGGCACCAAGGGAACATCTTTGTTTTGTTTATTTCTAAAGCACTTGATTTTCAGTAAAGGTAGCAATTTATATATAAATTTCAGCACAATCTGTCAACATACATCTGGTACACAATTGACAAAGTATTCTTAGTGTTCTTTCTTCAAGGTAAAGTGCTTCCTACTAAATATGGAAAGCTAGAAAGGAAATGATTAACATAGTGGGCACTTGAACAGAATATGTGTTTTTCTAGGTTCCCTGTTTACCTGTTTTCTATGTGGTGAGAAATGATTTTGAAACCATAATAACTTCCATGGTCAGAAGTGCTCTCCGTGTCTGTTCTGCTTGGTCTCTAAATTCCTTAAGCATTCACCTTGTTCAAATTCTAATACAGGTGTAATAACTGCTTCCCTAGCTAAAGTGATAAAAAAACCAAGGATATTGGGCCTAGATTTACATAACTGCCTTTGATCAGTATTAATCACTCTTCATTTAAGTGCTTTGAATATGCACAGCACTGATTTCCTTTAGCTCCAGGCTTTTTAAGGACTCTCGAAGTATTATCTCTCATTTGTAGTAATAGGAGTTAAAAGCTGTCCCACTTTTACTCTGTAGTTGCCTCTGAGATGAAAAAGTGCATGAGATCCCTCATAAATCTCTGGACCACATTTATTTCTGCCATCCTGCCTGGCAGAGGACATCATTGGGTGCAAAGACCCATTGAAATGTCACAGTCCTGCTCTGCTGCACTGGTTATTGCGGTGATGTGTGAAAGCTCATCAACAAGGATGATCCTCCAGGAAGAGTCCTGGCCTTGTCGGAACAATTCTGAATTCCACTTTGAAAACAGGGGAGAATTAAAATTATGTACTATTGGTCACGATGTTACTAAATGTGAAAATAACTTCCCATTATTTGGAATATTAGTGAAAAGGATTTTTTTTTTTTTTTTTTATGGTCACTGGATACTTAGCACACTAGAGGGACTGGGATCATCAGTGCGTTACATTTGTGCAGTTAGATCTCTCCTTTCCAATGAAAGTGAACAGCCCTCACATGAACAGGATGGGCTGGATCACACGGTCCCCTGCTTCACTGCCTTCACCTCTTTAGGAAGAGCATATGGTTCTCCAAGAAGGTGTCACTGCTGTTCCTTCACTCTTAACAGTCTGTTAAGGGTGTTACTGTTACTGTAAGGGTTTCTTCAGAAGAGGTCTCCCAATAATGTAAACATCCTTTTTCCTGTCTTTTTGTACCAAATAAATTCCATTCAGATACAAACATTAATTCCTTATTCACCCGAGGGCCCACAACAGTCTGCTTTCTTTTTGAAAATGCAAGGCTCCCATCATACAGTCCAATTGCCAATTTGTTTAAAGAAGAGCAGGTGTCAGTTTTTGCCTAAAACTTTTTAAGGATGCTGAACATAAGTTGGGTAAGTATTACATAAATACACCTGTGATCTGAGGTCAAAAAGCTCAGTATGTATCAAAGCAGTTTAGAAGAAAGATAAAATCACAGGTATTTATGTTGAAATTACAGATAGGCAAATGTTTATCTTTTATGCTGCATCTGTGCATGCAATTTAACCCATATAAGTGCAGGAATGTACATAAAACTAAAGTGTAAATTTATACGCTTTAAATTAAATTTAAATGTAATAATCTTTTGAGTACAAAATGCAATCTTAGTGAAGTAAAGAGTGGAATTGAATTCGGTTGGCCAGTTGCAAAGAATCTACCACACAGCACATAAGCTAGGTTCTGAAAAACGACTCACAAACTTAATAAGTAGTAACATTAAGCCTCATTTTACACTTCTGAATATTCTGAATACTAAGAGGTCTTGCAATGAAACCTTCAAAGTACCTGTATGATGAAAGAACTTAAGCTTCTGTAGAGAAGTAACTGAAGTGATTTGAATTCAGTTATCTCTGATAGACAAAAAGAATTAACTGGTTCTGTAATTTTAATTTAAATGGAGATCATTTCCTGTAGCAGATATTTTCCCTAAAACAAGTCATTCTAAGAAGATTCTTAAAATGATTTTGAAACAGAGAATCTTTGGGGAAGTAAAAAGGAGATAAGGGAGGGGGAAAAAAATGTGTGCTCAGATGCTATTTTTTTGCAGCAAGAAAGCTTGGCTGAATCTTTTAGTACATATTAAACTGTAATAAAGCCTTGCGTTAAGTATCCATTTTGCTTTTCTTTATTTTTTTTTTCCACATTTGTGAGACTTAGCAAATTGCCAAAGTGACTTAGAAGATGTTTTTCATTGTCTTCAGCTTTCTCTTCATAGGTTCTGTAAAACCTCAAATCTATTTCCGTATACTGAGTTGCTGTGGGGCTTTATCATGATGGAAAGTCAAAAAGCTCAAAACAGCAAACGTGAATGTGGATCAGTGCTCTGGGAAAAAAAAAAAAAAAAAAAAAGACTAGATTCATTCTGTTTTCTACTGGATGTTCCAGGCTCAAAATTCTGTAGAGTAAAATTATTGTGGGTATTCTTACCTTGTGCTGAAATTAAAGTGTTGTCCATGGATGTTTGCTGAACAGGAACATCATACATGAAATTCTATTCTTCATCCACGTTATTTACTTTGTATCAGGGAAAGGGTCTATATCAAAAAGAACTCCTAAATCCAAAGTACTTCAATGAGAGTAAAAGAGTCATGAACCTACCCAAAAAAGGATAAGTACTACACAACAGAGTATCTCCTTTGTTTCATTGTCTCTAATAGTAGGAAAAGAGTGCTAAAACAGACAGAAAAGGAAGGGTAGTAGTATAGGAGCAATAAAATTATGCGGTGTAAAATTAAAAGTATATATCTATTTATATCAAAAATGCTGAGTTTTACAGCTGTAAGAAAAAGATCATACGGACAGGGAATAAGGAAGGAAATTCATTAAAATGTATTCTTTATTTTCCAGATTTTCTTCTTTTGACTCATGTTCTGATATCCCTTATAGGACCAAAACAAAAGTAAATGCAACCGATTCTGTATATTTCTGTGTAAGACCAACCTTTCCTATAAGTAAAGTTTACAAATAACTTCATAGAGATCTGTGGGAGAAAGTGTACTTCCAACAACTTCAGTGAATCAGACCAACAGGAGTTCCTCCTTCTCATGGCTGATGTATAAAGTAATTGCAAGGCCTGGTACCACCTCCTAGGATTCAGCAAATCTTTCACAACTGAATGCAAATTTTCATCAAACCTGCCTCAATTCTGTTTTAATTACAACCCTAAACCTTGGCCTCACATCAAACAAACTTTCAAAAGACTTGGGCTGAGTTCTGAGGGAACCACCTCCCAGAACACAGGAAAGTAGTCAAATGTATGTGTATGGAGGATGAAGGATTTATGTGTTTGGATCTCATCCAAGCCAAATTTGGAAGGCATCACTGAAATTCTCTTTGAACCCCGCACTTAAAGCAAACCTGATGGGATGCCAGGTGAATCAAAAACAGTGCAAAAACCTGTTTCTGTATCCTCTTGTGAACCCACACTGTTTGAGAATTTAAAATCTATATAAAATGGACACATGCTAGACTTTAAAAAGACAAGAATTTGGACTTGATCACTTTTTAAAGTGAAGTGTGTGTGGGGAGAATGAATTAGAATGAGTATTAGGATAATTTTAAATACATCAAGACTCCTAAAAACAACAAAGAATGGCATTGTACAGAATGTATAGACTTTTTTGAATAGTTTAAGAAAACCACTAACTCACTGGCCTAAATTCAGAGAATGTCTCTGCAGCAAGAACAGTGTGAAAATTCTCAGCTATGTGTAAATACAGATAACTCCAAGATCTTCCCCTCAAACACACATAAGCAACAAAAAATTAGTTTTCCTGTCCACTGTGCAAATCTCAGGTGGCATGGTGACAATACCATATTTAATGATTCACCAGGACATAAAACTGCCATGAAACTTATTTCATTATGCCTAACAGCAAAGAAATTTAATCCAAAATTCTAACAGCAAGGTTGCTACCATTTCCAAATTGAACTTGTCTAGTCTTGATACAGAGATGAAAAACTGGACAGGAGAATTAGGTGCTGCATGACATAAATGGTGTCATTTTTGGTAAATAGTAGTTTCAACAATTTTAAGATTTGTCTATTTGAAGAATGTCAACATGCTATGAACACTAAATAAAGAGCAAATAAAAAGATAAGTTGATGGGTACTGCCACAAGTAAAATAGAATACTGGGAAAAACAAGATTGTTCCCATAGTTCCACAAAAACAGACTTTGCTGTATGATCCAGTATTGTGATCTATATCTCTACTTTTTGAACATGTAACAGTAACTTTTGAAATATGAGAAAGAATAAACTGATTAGCAAATCAATTTAAGTTGGTAGAGTCAGATACAATACTGCAAAGCAATCTTAATTTACCCAGACTATCTCAAAAAAGAATATTTTTACCAGTAAGAATTGATTAAATATGTCCAAGTTAAGAAAAAATGTGAGCTTGTTCTAAAGCAATCTTTGCATTTGGAAAATGCAACATAGTTATGTGAGTAGTGGATCCACAAAAATTTATACAGCCAATTTGAAATTTAAAAAATCTTGATTCTTCTGTGATTTATACTGACTGCTAGTGTTTTTCATGTGCTTGATTTAAGTGTCGACCTAAACCTGAAACACTGCTTTAGAAGATCTATAGAACTTTTAAATGCTATTCCCAGCGGAATAAGATGAACATTTCCAAAACTTTACTTTTAACCTTTTTTCCTTTTGGTTTCTGGTATGTTAGATAGGCTTTCTAAAAGCCAAATATTTCCAAATGGATGTCTTCCTACTATATGCTCTCCAGTACAAATCTCTTCCTTTGTTTTTCTCCTCACATTGTTTCTGGGTATCAATTTCTTTAAACAGATCTTACTCTTTAAATCTCATATTGCAATTCTTTTTTCGTCCTCCTGTTTCTTTGTTTTCTGTTACACAAAATACCACCCTGAAAATCTTTATACTGCAGTAAAATAGATTCTGAGTCAGTTTTTAATGAAGCAAGAGCAGACCACTGAACTCTTCTGAAGAGTAACTTACATTACTACTTAATAAATGTCATGTAGTACAGCATGATGAACAGCAGAATAAAATGAAAAGACTAAAGTGGGATTATTCTTAAGCTTTACTTATCTAAGCCTACAGTCTTGCTGACTTTAGCAGACATAACCTTTATTATCACAGAAATTTATTTTAACTGCCTAAATGTAATTTAAATTCTATGTTTGGTATTGTACATGTATTTATCAGTACATCAGAGCTGCTTGCTCTCCTTATTAGGATTTGTCATGTGTCACTTTAGTTTCAACATGTCTGATATTGAACTCCTTCTACACAGGTTTTGAAACTGGAGAACATACATTACTATGTTGTCCAAAGGAAAAAAGGTGGGCCTAACTCTGTCATTTTCATTACCATTTAAATGTCCTGCCTACTTAAAATATTTTATTTGCAAATTTCTCCTGTGCTTGCAACACTACCAAATGTCTAATCTAATGAAATTACCACAATCAAATTTCTAATCTAGGAAAGCATGTTAATTCATGAATTAAGCACACAGCAGGCTTGTAGAAGTCAACTTAAAATTTGGCTCACAGTTAGTAACATGTCTGGATCAAATCCCAAGAGACTATTAAAAAAATAAATTACTGTGGCAGACATTTTAAAAGCTGACTGTCAAAACAAAATATATATGTTCACCTTCATAGTGCACACAACTGAACACCAGGAAATGGAATCTACAGGTGGTATGTTCAGAAGTGTCCAAAGAGAGAGAAACACAAGTTTCCTAGGGGCATTAAATAAGAATTGGCACTTCTTTCATACGTATTTTTGAACATTCCTGCCTAACAGATGCCACATAAAAGTTTCTTAAGAAACTGGTTAGATAAGATCTATTACCATGTTAAATATGAATACAGAAATAGGTACCTAAGGTAATAATAAAGATAATAATAAAAGACTGCGGTGGGGGTGACTGAAAATAAGTTTGTTGTCTAAAAAATGATTTTCCACTTTTTTTTTTTTTTTTTTAATAATGAAACTGAAGACAGAAGAAAATAAACCCAACACACACCGGAAGAATGCTTGGTGTTTCTGAAAAGGAGGGGCAGGTTTTGTCATTTTCACTAATTCAAAAGTGATTCAAGAATTTGCTTAAAAAAAAAAATTCGTTCTCCTAAAATGATAATTTGTACAATGTACTACCTTTTCCTAAATTAAATTGTAATGGCAGGCAATTGGTAAAGAATACTACATTTTAAACTTCTTATTCAGAAAATACTATCTTTTTTGTTGGTGATATTAAGGAATATTTATGGTCAAGACTGAGGCTTCCTCATGTAAAGATTTGTGCAGGGCTGGTAGTAGGAGTATTACTCATTTGGTGAAAATTAATAAATTTAAAGAACTTAGGAAAAAGATAATTTATGCAAAGTATCTTTTGGATACTTTTGGATCATTTATGAACCCTATTGAACTTTGGATAACTTTTCAAGCTTTAATGATCATAGAAAACTCTATTCCTTTGTTTTAAAATTTTAATAATTATTTCTCAGTGTCTGAGTGAGTGATATCAATAACTTTTCTATCAGAAGAATAAAGGAGAAGTCTGCTGTTAGTAATTGTTGATCAGTATTTCATAACTTGATTATCATCTGGCCTGCTATAGTATTCTTGCAAAGTGTGCTGGACTTCTAGTAGTATAAGATATGTGATACCTCCTCTCAAGAGTAGGACAACAGTGATATTTTCAGAATTAATAAATACCAATAATAAAAATCTTTACAAAAACTTTTTTTTCTACATATTTAGATCTCCTTTGTGTTGTATCCTCAGAAGAATGCCTGTAATACATTACAGGCAGTAGTTATAAATTTTAAGTGTCTCTTGTTATAAAGAAGTTCTTTCTAAAAGGCTGTGGGTAAATCAGCAGAAGACTTAGTCTTCCCCTTCCTTTTGCATGGTATGTCACACAACCATAAAACTGAGACTTTGACAATCTGCAGTATTACTGTAGATTAAAAGTCATCTTGCTAGCCCACAGATTTCAAGCTTTCTTTTTCTTTCAGGGAATTACTTGCCAAAGCACCAGTTTTAGTAGAGGTGCTGTGAATACTTTCCGTATGGTGCTTACACTTTTATGCACTGAAATCAGATTAGTTTTTCTATATTGGCACCTATTATGTCCAACACAGCTTATTCCACTCAGTAACACTACCCAAACTTTTTTTCTTCTTATTGCTATTTACAACCTAGCAAAGAGAAATTGCTGTATAAAAATAAAAATATTATGGAAACGCCTGACGTTCCTAACCAAGTATATCTTTATAAATAGCAGTAAGGAGACCATCCCTGTCCCAGAAGGCCTATTAGGCATACTGTTTTAAACAGAGGGCCTTACAGTAAAATTCTGACCTTACTGAAGTCAATAAACTTCTTTCCCTCTCCTAAGAGTGCACATTCTTCATGTTCTGCTCTTTATTTACTTTACGCCTGACCTTGTAAAGATAGAGTATATAAATCTAAACATCTGTATTGTTCCGCTGAAATCAGCAGAACTATGTCCATTTGTACAAATTCAAGCATGTCATTTTTTGCGGGTTCAGAGGCTAACTTGAAGAGACCTGTTCTCTACACAGGGAATGTTATCTTCATACATAATGTTTAAAGTATGCATGAAGTTGAAAACAACTCTGTGAACAAATAATATTTCCAAAGCTATGCAAACAGCTTGCCTTCATTTTGAAAAACTCAGAGGTCCTTTCAATTTAATGATCTTCCTTGTTGGAAAAGGTTAGAAAATATGTGATGGTCCTACACTGAATCAGAACAGAATCGTTAATAAGCAATACACTCATAGTAAGGCAACAAAGTTTAGCATCCTTTTGGTAGCTCAGCATGAATTTTATTTCCCTTATTTCAGGGTTATTCTAGCAGTAAAAGATAGTTAGCTTTAAAAGCAATGGTGTTGAGCATTGAAAGCCCAACATAACACAGTTTCTAAAAAGCTGCAATATACGTGCTTTGTAAATACAAATCTACATTAATATTCAAAACAGACTTAAGGAATATGCACTACCCTAAAATTCCCATTGAATCCTTTTCTCCCATCCTGTTTCTTTTTTTTTCTTTTTTTTTTTTTTAAATGTAGTTTGTACTGTGACTGTGTTTATATGTATCTTCAAGGTACCTAAAATATTTTAGATACAATTCTAGCATCTAGTACTATTATAACAGTATGCCAATGAATAAACGACAATACATATACCAGGATGCTCTATGAGTATACATATACATACTTTCATATACTTTGCTTGATCAGTCATTATATATACATAGGATTATTCAAATCACGGATGATGAGTACACTTAAATCAAAGTACATTTATCTTTACTTTGAAAAGACCTTTTGCAAGCATCTCTTTACACAGCAAATACATGACATTCATTAGAGAGAGAGGGACTCATTTAAATATATAGGCAAATAAATGAATGCAATAATAGCAATAATTTTTAAAACCTTTTAAAATTTTTAAAAATAATTTTTAAAATGAATAAATTAGAGCCTCTTGATTTTTTTCACACTCAGTGCTCTAACCAATCATGAGGACATAAGTGTAGCCTAGCACTGCTCTGTCTGTAGAATCAGTTTTTGACAATTGCTAGGTTCAGGAGAGATGAGAAACTGAGCTGGAGACCCCCAGTGAGAGATAGGCAAGGCAAGAATCAAAATCAGCAGTGAGCAACTGCTCTGGACACTATTGTCATCCTGTTTCCAGAGCTGGCACCAGGATTCCTATTTGTTTATGCATTAAGTATTATGGAGCAGTAATCACATCCCCAGTTTAGCCCTTTGAGTCAATTCACAGCTATCACTGAACCTCCAAATTTGCCTTTTAAAAGTATGTTCAAAAAGGATATCTGTAAGGACTTTTCAACTCTGTTTCTCAGAGTCACTCAGAAATATTATTTTACTTCTGGATCTTCCATTGCCACAACAAAACTGATGGATAAGAAATGTCATATAATGACATTTATCTTCAATAATTCATTTATCTTCAAGTAACTTTAAAAAATTCTTAGGAACATTACCTGTAGGGGCATTCAGCAAATCCTAAATACATAACAAGCGTTCACTGGAGTTTAATGTACTCCAGTAACCTACAGTAAATGTGTAAACAAAGGTCACTAAAGTGCAGTTTAATCTCTTTAAAAATTGCTTGTGCTTTGGGTCTGAAATATCATTACCTATAAATACTGCAATAAATTGGGTCTGTACATATTCATATTTATTACTTGTGCTTCCTTCTTTTTGTGTGTTCTTTTTGTCTCTAAAAGTGAAGCTGTAGCTGAAATACATTTTGGATTATGCTACATGGTAATATACCTACAGAGCCTATTTTAGCTAAGTGTGTGGGAAATCCAGAGAAATAACCATGGAGCAGTGGTTACATACAGAGTGGTTATATACAGAAAGATGACCCTTTCCAAAGCAAATGTCTGCCTTTGCCAAAATGGATTCCACTAGAATTTAATGTCTACCATACCATAGAGATGTGCTTTCCTTGGATAGAGGATGTGTCCCTATACTTAGCATAGGAAATAAAGTTACAGCAGCAATTTTAGCTGCTGTGAATGGTAGCCTGACTTTTAAAGGTAGGAATTATGAGATGATCCTTTTGGAAGAAGGGCAGACAAATGACCTGCCTTTAAGCTAGTATCAGTCTTTTCCTGCAGTTATTCAGGAAAAGCTAAACAAACAAACAAACAAACACTCTTTCCACAGAAACAAAGTAAATTAAACATCAGTTCTGACACCGTCTGTATTTCAGGTGTTGTATAATGCCATACTAATTACATAAACTAATTTTATGCTACTATTGGTAGAAGTAGTGCCCCTAAGTAGCATCTTCTTTTTCCTTTTTTTTTTCTTTTTTCTTTTTCTGTTCATTCTAGATATAAATTGTTGCTCAATCTGAGTACCTCTTTAAACAAATCCAAAACCAGTGTTCATGGAAAATATTTTACTTGTGAAATTCACTTAAATCACAGGTCATTATTTTTCTTTCTGCAGTTCAGTGGGAAAGAAAATGTAAAGTGCAAAGTGTAAATTCAAATATTTTCAGTAATTATTGAAATAATTGTTGAAAAACAGAAAGTGAACTAAACAAATATAATCCATATTGCAAGTTGTCAAATCTCTGCATTCTCAGAAGAATTAGAAAAACAGAGAACAGCTGTTATGTTTGAAGTTCTATGGGAAAAGAACATTTTGTGTATTTTCAATAGCTTATGTCTTTCTGAACCCCTTTGGATGATTTATGTTAAAGATGAAACATAGACTAAAGTTAGGTGGGTTCAAGTTGCTGTATGAAAGCCTGCCAAACAAAGCATAGAGAATTCCATAACTCCTTAATGTGATGACTTTATTCCCCTCAGAAGCAATGAAAAATAATATAGTATGTCTATAAGCACAGAGAAACCTATCTATCGACACGAAAGTACACCTATACACCTACAACAAAATTCTCTTCCCTTAGAATGGGGAACATTCTTGAATGTTTTCCAGCGCTCCAAGAGTGCTACTTGCTGTATCAAATATAATGTTGAAAGAAAATACATACTAAATCTATTAGTAAATAAAGACATTGTCAACACTGCACATGTCAAATATTTCTCCCACTCAGAGAAACTGAATTCTGTTGCAAACCAACATGTTCACACAAACCTGACCTGGGATCTGATAGCTTATTTCAGCACATTTCATAACGGTGTCCTGTGGAGGGGCAACTGGAAGGAGATACTTCATTAAAACAGTTCTGCCAAAAATGATTTCACCACATTGTGTTATTCACACAAGCATGAGCTCTTGTTGCACTGTTACTAACAATAATTTATGCAAATAAATGCCAATCTTCTCCATGCCAAATCCATCCCTTTGTAGATGTACCTGTTCATTAGTATAATGCACTCCTTGACACCTGCTCGCAGATGCACTGTGTGTCAGAGGAGAATACACGGCACAGCCAGAGGAAGACTACGCTGAGCTTTAAGGTGGGTAAGACAGAAAATGGCTGTTTTGCAAACATTCAAACTGGATTTGGCTCCCTCAGTCCTCTCCTCATCTCATCACACCATGAGGCTCCAGTGAGACACCTGTGGGAGTCTGGATACTCTTCAGAAGCAGGGAGGGGGCCTTTTGAGACCCTAACCTGACTGTTTGGAGCACTTGGGCAACCCCCTAATCTGCTCAGTCTCCTGTTTAACCTAATTGCCTCAAACAAAACCACAAGAACAACTTGCTTGCATGGGATGATGCTCCCTCATCAGTTTTTAATGTTCCCCCAATGAGAGGCCGCTTGTCGATCAAAATTAAATTCCAAGCCACATACTTTGAGTGACTCAGAACTAACCACTACAGAATAAAGTAAGGTCAAACAAGATATGGTCTTGACAGCTCAAATGAAAGTGCCTTTTCATTCCATGTAACCTTCCTTAATAACCTAGGGCACATATGTTCACTCTCAATTGTTTATTTAGAGATATCAGGTGTGTCATAGGCAATTATGTATAAACATCATATAACAATATGAGACAAATAAAAAAAGATCACTTCTGTAGGTATTTTTTCCCATATCATAAGTATTTCTGAAACGTTTTAAAGGATTTTTGCTCAACCAGAACCCCCTAAAAAAGATGAGGTGACCTCCAATTTGAATAAGGAAATTCTGTAGCCTACATACAAAAGTAACAACTGCCTGATTTTTGGCAACATTATCAATATTATAACCTGAAAATAACTGCTTATTGTGCTGGAATTTGTCCTCTTGAGGGATTGCTGTTCCTTGATTAAATAACACTTTTGTACAAAACACATTGCTAGTTTTTTATGTTTGAGAATTTCTGATGCAGCAATGTGCTATTGATGTTGCAATTTCTAATTTGAAATGATCCTGGACAAGTATTGCAAAGTATCTTTTATTAATAGTGTTCTTTTATGCCTCTTTTGTACTTGTTTTTTAATTTCTAAGCAATAAAGCTTACCGACAGGAAATCTTCAGGATCATATAACTGATATTGAAGAGTATTTACTAATTTATGATGTGATTTTTATGAAGATTAGATATTTACATTCAAACATAATTCTAGCTGTTACAAACCTGAAAAAAATAGACTAATTCTAGGTGATCTTATAAGTTAGCCTAATATATAGGCAGGGGGGTGTGTTCTGAATTTTAGATAGCAAGCATGTGTAGCAATTTACAAGCAATCAGTTGACCAAAATACATCAAATTTTTGTCAAATAAGTAGTGGAATTATGAACTGATGACCAATATCTACTAATAGAAAATGGATAATTTCACAAAATACCAACAAAAAATTTACAACACCATCCAAATCTCTATATAGAGAATATAATATTCTAACTGCAGTTCCTTTTGTACCAAACCACTTAAGAGATTAAGACATAATATCAAGGTGATTTCTGACGTATTGCCTGACTCCTCATATATAGATGTGACTGCATATCTATACAAAATGAGTGAGCGAGAGAGAAAGGGAGAGACAGAGACTTGCTCATTCAATTATTACTGATATAGTTTCTAATTTTTTCATATGCAATAATCTTGTTTTTAAAGGACAAAAATGAGACATTTGGCTTCAGACCTTTGACATGGCACTAGAAAGACAGCTTATGAAAGTTGCTAATCATTTAGCACATAACGAAATCAGCAGAGCACAATTTCATTAGCCTGGTTAAGGCCTGAAGTACAAGGCCTTGGCTATGCTTTGTTCGGTCAAAGGAGGCTTCTCCAGCACAGGCACTACAGAAATTAGCAACAAGAATATCTTATACAGGCTTCCACCCCTCATACATTCCTCTGTCAAGTTGTGAAGGGAAGAATGGGCCTAGACAAGGACTAGACATGGCAGATATAAGGCATACAGAAGCCTGGGGTAGTTACACAGTTCATTGGATATAAATATTGGATAGATGCATTCTCTGATTGTAAAGGATTGTAACTTAGCAAGGTAAACTTCATAACCAGTTTATTAGACAGCCGTCAATACATATGGTTTACTGGAAAGAACATATTTGTTGTATAACAATATGTTTTTGACTGGAGTAAAAACAGAGGCTGATTAGATAGGAAAACTGTTTCACTTTCAGGGCTGAATTTGCACATACTATGCAGATATTGCAAAAATGGGATAACTTACCACACCAAGGAATTGTTCTCTCACGGAAGGAAAAACTAAAAAATACTAAAGAAGGAAATAAGCTCTGATCTTTTGGAAACTCAAGAAACTTTCAGAAATCTCTATTAAATCAACCTGAGGCTACTCAACATGAAGGGAAAAAATAATGGCAGCAAAATAAATTATAAAATGAACAAATATCCTGGAGGGCATTTCTACTAAAACACTGAGAGCGACCACACCAGGAGAATGAATATGAGAAGGAAAGAAACATTCTGTATCTTGCAGTTTACATAAGCTATGAACCACATTCTCCAGTAGATGGTTGCAAATGGTATTTGGTACTTTTATAATTGACTCTGGAATGCCTCAAGTAATCTCTGTTTTACCATTTCCGCGAAACGTTAGCAGAATTTTTTTTTCTCTAGAGACCAGCTACCACGGTGCCCTCTACCAAAATCTGTTTGGACAGACAAGACAGAAAAAAAATAATGAGTTCATAGAATTGTATACCACAGACTATATCCCTTCCCCTCTTACCTCATTCCACAAGCCCAAATAAATAAACTCCCAGCCTATAAAACATTAAGATAAAATATGGGAATTCCCATCCACATTTTGTTTATTAACATTTGCTGCCCACACCCCGAAGTAGAAACAAACCTCTTTCATGAATGTATTATCTGTTCCGGATTTACAGTTATTAAAGTATAAAGTCTCTGAGTTTTCAGAACTGTTTGAAAATAATTGAGCTGTCATAAGAGCTGGTATTTTGATGAATGATCTTTCACTCTGGAAAACCATTTTGAGGGGTTTTACTCTAGGTCGTGTTAAACTACAAATGAAAATGCAACCAGAGGTTGGCTTTTCCCATATTGTCATATCACAGAAAAATATGTATGTAATAGCTTTTAGTTCAGCATAAAATCTCCTAGATGTGGTTGGGAAAATCTTCCTCCCAACATACGAGCACAGCATAAATGTGGATGTGCAGCCTGTGGCAGGCTCCACAGGTCTGCTAGTGGCGACACTTCTGGACTTAAACTCCTCCGTCTCCACCCCCCTCCCAGGTCCTCTCTTCATTCTTCATCCTTTTCCCCTTGTCCCATGTCCTGTCCCTGATTGAGTGACGATGACTGCTGCAGAGAAAAGGACTGAAAACCAGATCCATGACAGGATTTGCCTTTTTATGAGTTGGATGTATCAAGAAACCTCACGTAAGCTAAATGTTTACTACAGCACAGAAAACTCTCAGTAGTCTTAAATTGAATACAAATCATGCCATAGGGACTTGAATTTCCAGCTAATAAAGCAAAAAAAAATCTGAGATCCTACCTGGCCTTTCCAATGCACTATGAAGTGTGCTGTTTGATCTTTGCTAAACTGAGGCACAAAGAATGGTGCATTTTCCAGAACTGTTTGCAGTTCAGGAGCTAGATGATTTATTGTCTATCCAAAAACAGTTTGCAGCACTTCTGCACCACTTGTTGCCTTGCCCATAGCAAAATCTTGCAGGCAAAATGAGAACTGTGTAGAGAATGACTTAAAAAACAATTAATGAGAGTTTATTGTGGATAATTTTACCTTGAAGATCTTTTACTGGCAATGAGGTTTTTATTTTGTGCTTGCTTTTTGACGTAATTGTAATTTACACTAATAGAATAGTATCACATATTGCCACTGCATCTGTGCAGAGAGCACCTCTCACCACACAGAAAAGCTGACTACCATTTTGCTACATCTTAAAATCAAAATGAATAGCTCCCTTTAATGTACTTGATAAAGCAAAGACATAATTGGAATATTTTCTTAGTATGCAACTTTGTTGGAATGAGTAACTATTTGTTTTAAAAGTTTTTTGATACAGGAGGTCTCCAAACATGGATATACTACAGTAAATTAGCTAGTGATGCTGGCTACTTGCCATTAAATACTACACTAAAAAGAACAAGAAGGGGACTGAATACCATACAATTAGACTTTCTGGAATATTGTTTCTGAAAAATATCAAAAAATATTTTTAAATACACTTAAGGAATAAGAGTGCTCAGCATTTGTAGTTTGGAATTTCCAGCTTTCACAGCTGAAATCGGGTTTGTTAGGTGATTTCCATACTGATCCATTCTTTACAAAATACTATTTTTAACAGTGAATCATATTCCTTCTCTTTAGATTTCTTTTAGCTTGCTGTTCCCAAGGAAACTACCTGAAGCAATGAAGATATCTGCTGAATATTTGGGAACACGTCTTTTTGTTTCTTGTAGCTGGTGTTCTCTGCACAGATATAAATGCAAGTATGTGATACTATCCTATTAGCGTGAACGAAAGCAAGATGCTCTGTGGGCTCTCACAATCTGGGCTCCAAGCAGAGAAACACCCATCTCACCTGAGCCCCGTGCTTTCCATCACATAGTAGAGAAAGAGAGGCCTTGGCTCTATAATAAGATGATCTGAACAACAGCGTGTCAAGCAGGACACAATGCAGTAAGGTTCATGGCAGATTAACTCCAAGCACTACAGAGGTACATGTCCTTAATTCTATTTTACTTAGTTCATGAACCAACACCAGTGAAGTTCTCAGAAAATGTTTCAAATCCATTTTCATACAATTCTCTAAGAAGAAAGGAATTCTTTATTATTTATATCCCTAAAACAGTCAGATTGCTCCATCATTTCCATATCTGTCTTCAGTCCTAGGTTTTACATCATTAAATAAACCAAATTATTTGTATATTATTTACAAAACCTACCACGGAAAAAAAGGGACTCGCTGACTCAGTTTTCATGCTTGCTTGTTCATTAGCTCTTCTGTATTGCTTGGAAATAATTTGAAATGAACCTTACTGCATGCTCCATTTATAGAAGTAACAGTTGAAGTTGATGAGTCAACAAAATTTCTCCTATATGTACATGATCATGTTCCTGCCTATTTCCTACACTTGTTTTACTGTGTACTTACATTCAAACAGTATTTCTCCTTCTGCTTCTGGGAACACTTGAATTTTGTTTTTCCTTTTTCCTTTTAATAAGCCTGCTTTATGTGCAAGGGTTAGGAATTTCCCCTTTCATGGTAACTTTGCTTTTGTTTGGATTACGAACCTCTGCAACATGTAACTCAGAAGAGGTTCAGTTTCCAAGAGGAAAAAAAAGAGATTGATGAATTGTAGTGATATTTTCTTTATAAAGCAAAGTGCATTCCAAACATTTTTCCCATGACAAAAATGTTGTATTTGCATACATAGAGCATGCATATACAGTGTATATATATACACAGAATAATCCTGAATATGTTTTTGAGACTGTTGATCTCTTCCATGATTTGATTCCTCTGTGTTCAAGAGCTTTGTTTCAGCAGAAATCTCCAATGATATCAGGAATTACAGTGAACAACATACCTCCAAATGGAGAGGTTACAAGCATCAAGAAGTACTTTATTTCTGATAAGAAACTACCAGCAATTATAGAATAGGAAAGCATCTATCACCAGGATTTACTGAATTCTTTCTTACATTGTTACAATATAGAAAATATCCTCTGTACTACTCTTTCTAAATAGTCCTGTCAGAAGAGTAAGATGGGAGTTAAATACATTTTTTTATCTTCTTTTTCCATCAGTACGAATTGTTTTATGTTACTTGTTTTGAAACATAGTGCCCTAATTTTGTTAAATTTCAAAAAGTGCATCGACAATTAAATATATACTTTCAGTCTGTAAAAGTGATATATAAGTCCTCTACACTTTTCATCTGCTCTTTTCAACTACACAAGCTTTCTAAAGCATTTTGTCTTGATTTTTTGGGAACTGATACAGGCCAACACATTGGAGGTTAGGTATACTGTTTTATCCATTTAAACTCTGCAAAATCCTACTATTGAAGAGAGGGTCAGTTTTGTTGTCAGACTTGTAACTCTTATTTTATTGGAGATTGATGTCTGCTTAAGACCTTTAATACTGTGACTCTATTTTGTGTTCATCTATGGTTTTGAGATCTTAAGATATCAATTCCTTTTGTAAAAATATGGTTATTAGTACTTTTATTTTCAGAAGTTTCATAACGTATTTAGCCATACAGTACTTTGTATGAATTAGTGCTGTTGAGCTATCTTTTCCTCAAATATAGTGTGAACACAAACCTAAAACCCACCCGTTAAGTCTCCCTTGTTATAAAGTACAAAATTAGTATAGAATTACTTTAAGGAAAAAAAAACAGTCATTTATTAAATCACATTGCAACAATTGAAATAGTGACCACCAATATTTGTCTTTAAAGATTAAGAGATCAGTAATAGTTTTTTTCTCAAAGTGTAGGCTTTTGAACTATCTGTGTAACTTTACTATGGTGATTATTTCCCTTAGTAAATTCAAAATTTATGGGCCTCAACTGCTCCCACTAAAGACAGCATCATAACTGTCATCAGCTCCTTAGTGACTTAAGACGATTTCCTCATGTTTCTTCTTCATTATATTTATCTGCCTGGGTAGATTTGTAAAATATCCTTAGTTTGCATGCATACACTTTGTGAGTATAACTCACTAAGTATTATAAACATGCTGGTCATAGTTGTCTGATTAAAGATGACTTTTGTGTACACACAGGGCTCTAACGTAACTGCTATGATGTACAGGGACTACAGAATGCTTCCACTAAATGTGTTAATGCTTATTTATTGTTTACAGAAATCATTTTCACAAGAACTCAATTCATTTATGAATTAAAATTAATTTACACATATCACTCAAGACATGAAAATGGTAACATTTTTTGCTTTAAAGGTGGATAAAATCCCTTTCCAAAGGAAAGATTGTTGTATATTTTCCATTTAGTAATAATGATTTTTTTTCCACACTTTCAATGTTTAAAGATGACATGTAATTATTATTATCCATAATTGAATGCTTTTCTAATAAATAATATTATTCTTCACTTAATTCCTTGCATTACTACCTGCTTTAATGGTTATAATATTGTTTTTTATGTGACAAAAGTCAGAGACTCCTAAATTTACTGTATACATGTGAACATGTGAAAGGTCATGACTTACTGGTTTTTCCATTCATGAAGAGGCTAAAAAAAAAAAAAAAAAAAAAGAAAGAAAGGAAAAGAAATTAACAAACCAAAGCTAGTGCCAGAAACCATAAACCAAAGAAAGCCAGAAATTTACCCCTTTAACTATTAGGTACAAGACATGAAAGACTACTTCCAAATCCCACTGAAATTAATAATATTAGAAATCAACACTGCTAGGTCACTGCTAGGATCAGATTATTATTTTTCTAACACAGGTTAATCATCAAATACTAGACATTAAAATTATGACAGACTTACTTAAGGAAAAGTGAGTTGAGGTATTTTTTAATATGATTCTAATATTACATTATTGTGTTCCCTTTTGATGCTGTCATTGCTGTTTTCCTCGCATCACAATACACACATTTTCAAGCAAGGGACAGCATAAATATTAGAAAAAAAATACTGCAGTAGTTCATCAAATGGTGTAACATACTGTGATAAGAAGAGGTTCAGTACATATAGAAGTTCTCAAAGGGGATGCTGCAGGCAGCGAAGTCAGACAGAAGATAGAGCTGCAAGGAATGGCAGGCTGAAGAATGGTAAGGACAGGCAACAGAGAGATTCTCTCTCTGGTCTGCCCTTGACCTTACTGCAGCCATCTCCTTTCAGCCACATTCCTTGCTCTGCCCCAGGAACCCCACAGCAATTAATTCCCCAGTGTTTCTTTATACTGTAAAAGCTCCTTTCTGTATAAAAACAATTGATGGAAAGAAGTATATGTTGGGAATAAGAGGATGAGAAATGGTGGAGTGAAACGAGGAGAAATGTGTGGAGACCCATAACATATGCCAGGATATTTTTGCTTGAAAATCACACAGACCTTATTTGGTATAACTCAGTGGTTATTGATATAACTCATGGATATTGTAGGGAAACATATCATGTCACATTAGGGTATTACTGCTATACTATATCTTGAATATGGCAGATGTTTATATATTTCAGTATTCTGTTTCCATAGCTCTGGCTAACAGTGATAGAGTGAAGTAGTAGGAACATATGAGGAAGTTGAGAATAGGCAGAACAGAAGATATTTTGCTCTAGGAATTTTCTACATGAGTATTACTTATTTTCCTTTTCATAAATGTGCAGTGAGCTCTGGTGGCTCAGCTTTTGTTCTGTCTTTAAAAGCCAAGTTTAGCTTGGCTCTGCAACCAAAGCCTTTGGTTTACCAGAGTCTAATGGTAGCCCTTGCATGAAAGCTACCCATATTTGAATAAAAATTTAGAACATTTTACATGACTTCCTGATTTTTTTTTGATCGCAAAGTACAGAGGATTAATATTAATTCTCAGTTAAAAATCAGTCTAGAATGCTGACTGCATATGAAATATGAAATGAAAGACATAAACAAGAACGTAGAATACCTGGGCTGATCCACATGCTCACTTTACTTTCAGGCTTAATCCCATTTTCTTGTACCTCTTCTATGAAGATGAATTCATTTATCCTTGGAAGAGACATCTGTGCAAGTCTGCCTACCCAGAAAGGAATAAAAGATTGGGAAATATTAGAAAGTGATCCAAAGAGCAATTTTGCAAAAAGTGCTTATTGCCTAACAGTAAGTGCTGAGTATCAGTCTGGCTCACTCCTCTCTAGATTCCCACACATGTTCATGACCTGTAATTGCACTGTAAAATAAGAAATAAAAATGAACCATAAAGCATTCTGTATAAACTCTATGACTCATAGAAAGAAAAACAGAATAGAACTCACAGGATTCATTTTCAGGAAATATGTTGGCTGTAGAAATTTAAAGATATTTCTGTGTTGTTGAATTAGCCTAGAAAGACTTTCAGGAATATACAAGTATCCTAAGAGAAATAATTAACAAATAATCACATCAATGATAGTTGATTGAAACCACTTTCAATAGCTTTCTTAAACAATACTGTAATGTGAGTGAATTTTGCAATAGTTTTCTCATACAGTGGTGGATTTTCAGTTCAGACAGTTTAGGAAAGACACTTTCTTCTCCAATACTACTGCTTAAACACAGTTGTATCTGTTTATGTTACCAAAGTATTATATAAGCATAAATCAAAGCAATGAATAAATATTTGCAGCTGTTTAACTAGAAACAACATATGCTTTGGCACGTTCTTCTTGCCTGTAACTATAAGGCAGTATGAGACAACCCTGCAAATGACCAAAGAGGCAGGAATGCACAAAATGGAGAAGACGAACTAGAATCATCCCGTTCCTTTCTTACAGAAATTTGGAAATCTGTGTCTGTTTTTTGATCTAAAATGCTAAAATCTTTCTTTATTCCCTTTCCTGCTGCTGACTTCGTAACAGACTCATGTAAGTTGGGGGGAAAAAAAAAGCTTTTGGTTTTTTTTTTGAATCCTTTTTCTCTCAGTTTGATCTTTCGTCTGCATTACAGTCTACTCTACTTCTCTACTTTGTTCTGACCTTTAAAGCATGCCTACTTCCACCACTGATCTGTACAACGAGGCTTTACTTCTGAGTCCATTTTAATCATGATCACAAACCTTTCCTATCAACATTGTGGACATTGTCACTGCATGGGAGTATTCATAGAAAGCAGTGCCAGCTGGAACTGTATTTTGCCAAATAAGACAGAATGATTTCATGTTTCATATGAAATTTAAAAAATTAAAGAGATAATAAATGGAAGAAGCATTCTGACCTGACTCCTCCACCATGCACCGCTGCTTTCCATTTCAGCCCTCAGAGTGTAAAAGACTGAGAATAGGAGGGTACTAGTTTCTTTATTTCTATGAAGTTCTACCAAGAGAAAGATTTGATATGCCAATAGCCTCATAGGTGAGTTACAGCAGACAAGGGTATGAAGAAACTGCAGATGGTCCAACAGATCAAGGTGGCTGAGGCTAGAGCAGATGGCCTAACATGGGGAGGTTCACCAAGCTAGTCTTGTTTAGCTTGCTGAAGAGAAGACTAAGATGTAATATCATTGTATCCAACCAAGAAGGTCTATGCAGGAAGCCTAGCTTATGTACTAGAAGCAACACAACTGTGTGGTGCTGAGGTGGATTAACTAGAACATTCAAAATACTGTGTGAATCTGACATGCTTCCATGCATCATTACCTACACTTTTCAACTAGATATAGGAACTTTGTTTATTTCATTGCTTTCTGAGATTGTAGAAGATCAGTTTAAATCCTGAAATAATCTGATGGCATGTTGTGAGTATAAAACCAGAAATAGAAATTTTCAGCCTTTGAAACATTGGAAATTCCATATTTTTAATATTATTATTGTATTATATTAATTAAAATATAAATCATATTTTAATACTAACTTTTGGTCATCATTTTCCTTTTTCTTCAGAAACTGACAATAAAAGTTGGTTCTCTCACAGCCATAGCAACTGTGACAACATCCATTGTAGACATCTAAAATATTTGATCCAAAGTATTTACAAAAATCTAACATACAGAAACCACATGTCATATATAGGATTAAAAATAATGTGCTAACGTACTCTTTGTAAAGAAGTTCTCACTGGAACATCATGCTTGCTGCCTGAGTTTGGCTTGATCCCAGAACTGGCCCTGTTTTTGGCAGGGGGTAGTTTGGACTAGAAACTTCCTCAGAGCTCTTCTCACTAGAGTGATTCTGTGTTGGAATGTCCAAGTAATTATAAGGAAATTACTCAAAAAAAAAAAAAATAGGAAACAAATTATGTGACTTTCTCAAGTCAGTCAAATATGCCCTTCTCTACTTTCTTTCTGCTCTTTCTGATTTTCCTGGCTTTGTTTACTTTTGATTCTCAAAAGGAGCCAGTTCTTAACCAGAAGCCAAGCTTATCAGGCTGACATCAGTGTTGAAGTGGTATTCCTGTGATAATGATAAAATCCACAGCCACACAGTTATGCCACCTTTTTCTCTCTTTTCATTTTTATTTTTTTTAACAATGATACACTTTGGCCAAGGCTGCATACACTCATATGTAGGTTGTGCTTATTCCTCTGTAAAAAAAAAAGAAAAACAGATTTTTTTTTTATTTTATTTTATCAATTCTTTCCTTCTATCTTGAGAATGATAGGCCATTAAGCTCAGCTGATTCCTTTCTACCTTACAACAATATTGTTGTAATGGTATGTTGTATGTTGTTGTAATATTGTCGTATTGTTGCTATTCCATCATGGGGGAAGTGGATAAAAAACCATCAAAAGTACAAAAGGAATGTACTGAGGTTACACTGTAAGCAAGAAGTGATCAGCAATGTGAGGAATGAGCAGAGGATATTGGAAGATCACATTAGTTGTTGGGTAATGGGAAAGGAGAGGATATGGGGCCAAATTACAAACCCCAGTGCAAAGCAGATCTGATTGATAGGGAGAGATTTGCGTCACAGGATAAATTCACCTGTCCTTGTAAACTCAAGGTGGTGAGCAATCACTGTTACACATGCTAATAGTGGACTGACAGAATTTAAGAAAAACAGCTGCACTGTGCTAAAAATTCAATCCATTAGGAGGGGAACAATATGATTTTTCAAATTTTATTTTGGTATGTCTGACAACACTTTCTAAGTTTAAGTTTAGGAATATTGGAAACTATGGGAACTCTGTAGATGGGAAAGTGACAAAGCAAAGCCTTTAAAAAAAAATTACACAAGTGCCTGTGTACAATGCAAAAAACCTATCTTAAAGTCTATGGAAAGCAACAATAATCTCACAATTAACTTCAGTAGGCTTTTCACAGTTCCTATTTGTTATCACTAAGAACGAAAACAGGAGTATCATGATTCATTCTTAATTATCCTCAAAATTATTTAATGAAATCCTGATTCAAGTGCAGTCAGTTGTCTCTACCATTGTCTTATAAGAAGTCCAGATCCTTAATAGTGTGATACAAAGTGGAACTAGTTGAGGAAAATTCTTCTCTGAACTTATACATAGGTATAAAATCTGACTGTTACTTGCCATAAAAAGTGAATCATGACTCAAACAAGAATAAACACAAGTTATTGTTTGAAAACTCCAATTATCTCTTTCTTAATTTTAGAATAATGATATTTTAAATAACTGATGAATAGAGCTTTCCTATTGCTGTTGAAAAACAGTTAGAGTGTTATCTTTACGTCACTTTTAAAAATACTTAGTAGCTACAAGTCTTTTTTTTTTCAATTAAAAAACCCAAGTGGGAAAAAATATATAAACAGCCTACTTTCTTTTTTTCTAATCTAGAAGAATCTATTGTCTCTACTTGAACACTAATATTAGTACTTTGAAAGTATTTCCAAAACAAAAGCCTTCTTACAGTCACTTCAAAATCTGTAGATTTAAACTGAAAAATAAGAGTCCCCATTTTACACGTCGTATATGTTTGGAAACATCTTTGCTAGATTAGCTAAGCAAAATATGTGATGGTTCTGTTTCAAGTATTTCAGGCAAAACTTATCTTTATTTTTGCAAATGTCCCGATGGGAAAAGTTGCTTGCATTGCTCAAAACATTTCTAATGAAAATGAAGCACACTACAGTGTGTAAAAAAATGATATTACCTCACATTTGGTAAGGAGAAAATTGCAAAAATGCTGTAAACTTAATGATTCAGAATCTCAGGCCCCGTCCTGATTCTAAAAATTGTGCCAAGCAATCGGAATGCCATCCTATCCACATAGATGTATGAAGCAGGCATAATATCTTTTTCCCTGGTAATTCACAGCACAACTGACAGTGTCAGAACAAAGTATCCTGATAAAACGACGTGGAATAAAATAGTGTCACAGCCAATAACATTCCCAGCTCCGCACAGAGATGACAACCCAAGACACCGGGACAAACACTGTAATTCTGGCCAATGAGAATGTGAGTTTAACATGTATTATGTTTCATTTCAAATTTTGTTTTACTAATTAGTTTGTAGAAGAGTAAATTCCATGTTGTCTGGCTTCCCTCTGATATTCTACCTAGTCTGTTTTATTATAGTAGCTATCATTAACAGATACTCAGCATAACTGGCAATCAGAGCTGGATGATTTCTCAGCAGTATCTTGGAGGTATTTAGAGTTAGGTCTATTCTGGCCTAGTGGATGACAGCTGAGAAGAACAAAAAACTACATCAACCCTGCAGAAGTTACTATGCATCAGCTGGACTAAGTTTTCCTGTGTCAGCTGATCTGTAATAGTGGTCCATGCAATTTCTGTAAATCCATGACAAAGACAAGGCAAGTGTAGTTAACGTAACCCTCTTTACTGTAAGATAACTTTCTTCAAATTGCCTTGCATATTTTGTGAAGTAAAATAATTCTCCAGGGATATTTATAATATATCAGGCATGTGTGGAAATGTTTTATCCTACCTTAATTTATTTATAGTCCTAAGTTCTACCAGCAAATCAGAGTTGGTTTATTAGCTCTAAGAGACTTTTGTTAGTAGGCAAAAATCAACCTCAGAAAAACAGGACAAACTGAATGGAATACTAAATGCATTTTTCACCTACTTGTGTTTGGAGTGGAAGTCTGGTTGTGTTGAAATCTATGAAAATTTTGCATTTCACTGACGTGGTTTAAAGAGTTTTGTTTCTGCATAAGAGTCAGTGACCAGTTTGCTTCAGCAGATGAAGCCGTGTGGCTTCAGCTCCCTGACACATGTATGTCTTTGGAAATGGGTTTTCAGAACACAAATTCTTCTATACTTCCACCCCATTATTAGATTTATGCACTAATAAGATTATCACGTTGTAATGCATTTTCTGTTTGTGTGAAAATGTAACTCATGTCTCTGTCCAGACTCCAAATTAAATTCCAAGGTTCTTTGGATTTGCCCAGCCCTCACAATAATGTTGGGTGAATATTACTAAACACTGGGGTATAGTGCAGCTGGCATATCTCTAAAGGACCAAATACTTCTAACTGTAATTTCTTTCTTAACCTGTTGATATTATTTCAACTAACTTGTAAAAAAGAGGAGATGGTTTTGATCATATCTACTATGAAAAATGAAAAAAAAAACAATAGTTTGCTATTAAAATTTCATAATAAATACAGTTTGTTTCTTCAAGTAGTGAGTGCCCTGACCTTGCAAATGTTAACTAGGTTGTCATTATCTTTTTGTTGCGCATATCTAATTAAAAATATGGCCCAAGATGAGCCAGTTAAGACATATCAGAAAGGACTATAACTACACTTCATTAACATTAACATTTTTTTTTTTTTCTGCCAAGATGGAAAATTGAGCACCAAATAAAATTTATTGCAAGATGAATCTGTGTGACAGTGTGGTTAAAAGAATTAGCTGTTCTCCTTCAGAGCTAAGCTCTTGTCTATATTGTGCTCTACAGTTAATTAAGTGCAAGGCTGCAGTTTATTTCCTTATAGCTTTCAGAAAAATCATTATTTTCAATTTCAGAACAATGAAGACCAAGAAAGAATTAAGACATGTGAGAGTTTTGTTCCTCTTTGCATAGCATTTTCTCAGTACGGTAGAGCCAAAGTTCATTAATAACAGACACGTGGCTAAGTTTAATTATACTCACACAAATGTGAGTGCGAAGTGTTAAAATACTTGTTTTTACAATTGTTACATATCACTAACTCAAGGATGTCTACTGGGAAAAGTATCTTTACAATGTTATTTGCAAGATTCCTTCTATTTGACAGACGGAATTGTAAGCTGAACTTCTGGTGATATTTTACTAAACATTTAAATTGAGTCTATAGTACTTCTCTTTCAGCAGAGACTCTAATATGCTGGTCAGCATTTCTATGTCAGTCCACCTGCTTTAGAAACACAGTCCTGAGTTCACTTAGGACTTCACTCCAGTCCATTGCAATTGCTACCTCCTTCTCTTCTTGCATACTGGCCATTTAACCAAAATGGCAGGAACACAATTTCTGTACTTACAGAATTCCTTGAGATTCTTTAGTTGTGGACTGGTAGGAAAATTGCATTTTACTAGGTCTGCCAATAGACAAAAAACACCTTTTTTATATGCGTATATTATTTTGCTTACGTGAGAATGTCATCTACCACGTTCTTTCCATTTATCTTCTGCTCTCTCCTATACCAATAAAGAGGAGTAAACCCAGTAATATACTTGATCGTAGTGGATGAGATATTGAGATATTAAAAAAAAAAAAAAAAAAAAAAAGAAAAGAGGTGTGAGACAATGGTAAACAAAAGCATGAGTGATCTTGTGATTAAAAAGAGACAAGCTGTCACAGATGTAAAACTTTGTAAGGACAGAAGGTAGAATCAGTAAAGCCTTAATTAATTTGGGAACAAACATGAAACACAAATAGAAACTGAGCAGAAGAAATATGGGAAAGGAAAACTAAATTCTGTGTGTTAAAAAAATCCTCCTTGTCCTGACTGGAAGGTCAACCGAGACTGCGAACTTGAAACAATTCATTTTCTGTGTAACTTGCACTGACTAGTTACTCTATTAAGTTTATCAACACATCAATGTGCTCTAGGACTGAGAGGGCCTGGAAGTCTACCTATTATTACTCTCTGTCCACTGCATTTGCTGGTGTAACACGTCTTGGATCCTGATTATCTGAACAGACCAGACAGGTGCTTCTCCTTATTTCTTGGCTATTGAACCAGTGAGTTATGTTGGAGAATCTCCTGTGTGAAGTGTTCCCGTGTGAACCCTGCAGCTTATGTTCTCCACTACCCTTCTTGCCTGAATTTTTTGGATCTTGATGTTGAAAAAGGGTAATGTCCATTTGTCACATGTGTTTTAGTTATCATTATTAGATGAGTTTGTCAAACCTGAACCGGATTGGAAAAATCAGAATGATGTACATGGTAGACGCAGAAAAACTCTCAGACTGTGGTCTAAGTGAATTCTGATGGAAGCTTTCCTGTGCTTCAAGCATATGTAAAGTTTGTCTCTGGATTTTCTGGTACTGAAAGTGTCTTGACATGGCTGTCTGTTTCCAAAATTGTGAAAAATTCTACACTTTCTCAAATTTAAACCTAAGTGTTTAGAGGTTTTTGAAGGAGAACAAATACAGACAAATTAAGTAGGTCATATATAGCATATTTGTATAGGAAACTAAGCTAAAAAATATGCATAGCTGAGCTCTCAAGCACACTGCTTCTTCATAAGAGGATCTCTACAAATTAAATTTTATTTGCTGCTGTGCTCATAACATAAAGGAATTGTCTAATGAGATTCTAAACCTTTACCAAAGGATGTAATTGTTGGTCAAAACATTGATTAGAAAAAAATAATAATAATTGAGAATACAGTGAAAATACCCATTCCTAATTCTAAATACTTGAATATAGGTCATTGTTCTCAGGGGCATGTCTTGGAGACTCACAGTGTTTATAGGTTCATGTTACTGGACTGCTCTGAAGATACATTCAAAATGACGTCTGAGTAGTGTAAAGTCCTTTGGCAGGCAGCTTTAACCACAAAACCAAATGAAAGTCAAGTAAGAGACTGAAGGAACCTCATCTTTATTCAGCTCTTGAGGCCACCAGGATGTCAGGCCAAACCTCCTAGCAAGTCATGAAAAAGGCAGTTGAACAGCATTTTCTACTCACAGTCTACAAACCATCACCAGGGAATCCAGTTTTTTGAAATCAGAAGATTTCAAAAAAAAAGAATTCTTCCAAAAGAATTTCTTAGGCAATTATTACTGAAACATCAGAAAATATGTAACTGAAAAAATAATTGAACAGTATCTGCTATGCTACTTGCATATTGCAAAATAGTTAGCATCTGCACAACTGAGAATCCCCATGGGGTGTTAAACTATGACAGTTTTGTGCCACCTGTTCCACAGACACAAATCTAGCGATAAGGTTTTGGTTTGAGCACCGTTCTCTGGTGGCTGACCACAAGCTTAAGGTAGCCAAAATGCAGCTGCAGACTTGGATGACCAAAATGCTCTATGCTGTCTTTGCCTCTTGCCAGATTTGACAAATGCAAATTTCCATCATAAATTCTCTCAAAAAAGTCGTGATTGATTGTGCAGGAAGTCTGTCTGGCCTACCACTTGCCACAAGCAGAAAAGCCAAGGTAAGAATAACACTGATAATTTCTAATTATCATAGTGTATATATTTCAAAGGTAATGCTGAAACCCAGCTCTATCTACCACTGAAATAAGACTATTTTGGGGGCAAAAAGCAAGCACAACAGCTCCCTTTTGGCCAACAATCCCAGCAAATTTGGGTCTCAGTCCAAAACTTAACACTCTGCTGCATTTAGAAAAGGTAGAGTCTATAATGAATGCACCTATATGGGCAAATCCCACTCTACCAAATAAAGAGGCACACCCGGGTATAACACTTCACTGACAGCACAGCCATTAAGTTGCGGGTGTACCTTACAGGAAAAGAACAGCTACATTTCAGTAATTTAGTCTATTACACTGAAGGGTGAGATAGTGGGCAGCAATTTTCTTATTAGGATAGAGGCTACTACTCTCTTCCTCGCCATCTCTGTATTGATAGGAGATCTGAGCTGCATGTTTCACAAAATTTTTAGGCAAAAGACCATAACCACTCTCCGCTAGGAGGTCAGTCTCAACCTTAATTCCCCTTCTGCTACCCTGGACAGTTTCAGAAACATAAACAAGTTCTTCATAAATATTAATAAAATATACAAAGTAAATATATATATATATATATATTTAAAGAAAATCTTAAAAAGCATTCCTATAAAGACTGGTTTTGCTTTGCAGGGGCAAGCATTGGACATCTGAGAGTGGAATTTTGTTTGTCAAAGTCTGATGGAGGGCTGGGGCAAATTATTTTCTACATATTTCAGTTGCTTTAAAGTGGACATAATTTATCTGTTCACATACTTTAGTGGGGGAAAAGATCACATGTTTCTATGGCTTTTTACACTAGACAGACCTCTTATATTTATGGTAATCAGCTGGTATGATAAAGGTTTAATGTCAGTGATGAAAATCACTGCTCTTAATTCTAGCTGAGTTTACATCAATGTGAAACAATGTTGTGGATAACACTGGTTAACATGACAAAAAAGTATTCATGGATGTTGCTGCCATTTCTCTTTTACAGTTCTGAAAATACTGCCTGCAAGCCAAGAGCAAGGGCACAGCACATTTTGTAGAATATCAGAGATCTCCCTATAACAAAAAAAAAAAATACTGTAAGCATGTGTTTATGGAGCAAATTATGCATGAACATATGCATTGCCTGAGTGTCCATCTTCACAAGTCACTTTTACTAAACAATTTATTTTTACATATTTTATAGATTATAACTTTTACATGAACACAGTGCTGTACCTATAATTTTTTTTGCTAAAATTTAGCTTAAAATATATCCATATTGTCTCATGAATGCAAAGCAATAATACATATCTATTCCTGTCTCTTCTTTATATCTCAGTTTGCCTTTCTCATATTGATATCTGCAATTTTGCTATTTCACCCATTAAACTTAGATCTATAGCATATACAGGTACTGGGACCTAAATGTTCCTGAGATGCCTTTTAAAACTGCATGTTGAAAGGAAGTTTTCTTTTATTTAATTAAATGCACTCTTTTACAGCATCTTGTTTGTAAAAACTGTATAGTATTCACCCAAATAAAGCAAAAAAAAATGTGCTATTTAAACTAGCTTTATAGACAGAGCTTTTGTTGTTACACCCTGCTGGAAGTTAACTGTGAAAAAAATTCCTGGAAGACAGTGTCAGTTGTTTGGGATACACTTTCAGAGAATGAATACTGAAGGGACACACACAGATCATTACCTCATTTAGTACTCAGCTGAATACAGAATAAGCATTTAAAAATAAGTGAATATCTTACTACTATCAACGACATGTTCTATTACATGAAGCTAAGCAGAAGAATATTTCAGATAATACAATCAATGCCAAATAAAAGTTCTTCATGAGGCAAAGCAAGAGTTTATTCAGACAATAAAAAAGTCAAACGATTCCTCTGGTCTAGAAAGGCTCTCATTTTGGGAATTTTAGTATAATCTATACATTCCATCACGTCATTGATGGCAAGTATTCTGGGTCTACACATAACAGAGGCAAAAAAGAAGATAACAAGCTCTTCATATCTGCAAATTCCTCAACCATGGCCTTGCTCCAATTCTTTGTTATCATGAAAAAATTCCAACTTGCCTATTACTGTGGTAGTAAAGGTCATTTTTGTAGATTTAGCTGTTTTCCTTTGCACAGAAACCTGCTCAACTGGGATATCCTGCAGAGTTCTGTTTGTTTATT
This sequence comes from Nothocercus julius, assembly GCA_013398735.1. Classification (NCBI taxonomy): domain Eukaryota; kingdom Metazoa; phylum Chordata; class Aves; order Tinamiformes; family Tinamidae; genus Nothocercus; species Nothocercus julius. The sequence continues at coordinate 1,036,740 of VZSV01000053.1, forward strand.
GATAAATAGACTTCCTTTCAAATTTGACAGTCACTGATTCCTAAGCCTCCTGAGGTCCTCAGAGTTAAGAAAAAAAACTAAGCAATAATCCTTGGGTTATATTTAGGGAAAATTAGTGTCTGAGTGTCTGAGTACTTGAAGAGGCTTGAGCACCCTTTTTAAAAGCCTTGTGCCACTTAGAAGCTTAAGGGCTATATAGTCACAGTAAAGTTTAGGATCCTAAATAACATTTTAAAATGCAATTTAGGTAATTTTAGACATTCCTCTTTTATCACATTTTATGAAGTTTATTTTTAAGCACTGATTAAAATCATTACTGTCACTCCATCTCTTCATCACTGTTCTACTGTAAGAGATATTTAAGGTAATGAGTCTTCTCTATGATCTTAATAATTTCGTAATGTATCTGACTTTATCACTTATCACAGTGTTTCATGGAGAAATCTAGAAAAATTTTGCACAAATACCACTCAAAGGACAGATTGTATGTCAGAAAATTTCTCCAGTAACTCTGTTCTTCCCAGTCTGACCACGGACCATCAAGCTGAGTTGGAATGGATTCCAACTTCTATCTGGAAGATGGAGATGAGCATTTGCTGTCTCCACAAAATTGATTCCATCCCAGAAGCAGAATTGCAGCATAGAAAGTGAGAATGAAGGAGGGAAAGCAAAAAGTGGGAGAGAAAACAAAACAGAGTGAGCAACAGAGTGGGAGACAGTGGGCAAGTGAGAGCAAGCGAGCAAGATGAGGCACGTGCACAATCTACTGGGAGTTGTGGTGGGGTGGACAGAACATACATGCCTATCAGACCTGTATGCCTACCTAAAATCCCCTCCAAACTAGCCTCTTCAAACTACCCTTGTAACACTTCTACCAAAGAGCAAACAATGTCCTTGTGAAACACTATCCATTATCTCTCTCTAGGAAACCTCCCTATGTGGCTTTACTGGTGGAAAAAGCAGAAAAGAGACAAAGAAAAGTTTAAATGAAACTTTTCTTTCCAAGAATCATGAAGAATCTAATTTCTTAGTTGCAAAATTCACAGGAGAAAGGATTTGGTAGATTTCTCATGCTTCAGTGTATTTCCATGATCATTTTCATAATGATTTTTATCAAGGTGTTTAGTTGGAAAAACCCTGGCTTGCATTACTTAATCAGGACTTAGCTCATTCCTTTGTAGCCACGTCTGACTTCTCTATAAAGAGTTGTCTCTTGTTTTTCTTATGCTTATGACTTTCTATCTTCCAGATTTTCAGGATACATGTTAGTCAGTTCTTTCTTAGAAGAACTATTTTCTTCCTGTTAAGAAATAAATTTATGATGCAAAAAGATCATAAACTCTAGTACATTTCACCTGCTTCCTGGCATAAAAAAAGTGCATATTATTTTGGAACAAGATCCCTTAGGTATATGTACTATAGTACATATAGTATCCTAGGATACTAAAAATCGGAAATAGAGAAATTAAATGAAATTATGAATGTATTTTCTTATTTACTGTAAGTAAGGGAATTGTAAGTAAGAGGATACAAGATATTTTTGTATATAATGAACTTAGAGATCTCATGTCTTTAATGAAAAATCATTCTACACTAGTATTTTTTACACAATTGAAATTGGATTGAATTCATTGTTTGTCACTAAACTGTAACTGATTAACCACAGAAGGAATTTCTATTAACTTTTGCAGTAAATTTCAGGATTACATTAAGTGAATTTTACAATGAACTATTTTTGACTTGGTTTGTTCAAGGTTCTTTTGAGGTATTCAAAATTACAGTAGAGAAGGCTTAAGTGAATGCCTCGTTATCCAAATAATGCTATAAATAAATACTCTGAAACACATTCTTCATAGAAATGACAAAACAAAGCATGCCATTATTTGATTCAAATTAGAGTTCTCTACTATATGCTGCATATGAGCCACAAATGAGAATTCCTATGAGAACACTATATCACATATAAACCAATTTTACAAGAGATGAGTCTTTGTCTCTATCCTACTGGAATTTGGTCCTGATTTACAAGTCAAAGATCAACATTTTACAACCAAAAGGGACCAAATTTTATTTAGATATTTTCATATTCTCTCCTCCCACTAACAAGAACTCTGTTCAGATTCAACATGGAAAAACAGTTTTGAGTTTGTGCTTTTCCACAGATATTAATAGGACTTTAACTTGCATTTAAATATTTGATGAAATTGGGGAAGAACTTTGACTACTAGAGTCAATTTTAATCTGGATAATCACATCCAGAATCTGGGCAATCATTGCCTAGAAGTTCTGTACAAATGCAGAGTTAGCATTTTGGCTGGAATACATGCACATTCCTATCCTGATGCTCAGCAGATTGAAATAGCATCCAAAGACTTTTAGCTGTATGTGTGGGAATGATACCAGGTAGGCAGTATGCCCAGACAGAGCTGATACGATTACTCAGATATTTTCCTTTGCAAACTATTCTTAAAACAAACAAATATATTTATTCCATGAAAATTTTATTCCTGGACCGATTCCTGTAATATTTTTTCCTGATTTTGTTTACTCTTCTCCTTTTACCTCCTTTGCCAACTTTCCATATGCATTTTCATGAGACTTGCAGAAATTAGATTTCTGCAGGAGCGTTTTGCTTTTTCCACCTTGGTTGAAAAAGACCTTCAAGATCATTGAGTCCAACCAAAACCCTATCACCACCATGCCTGTTAAACCATGTCCCGAAATGCCTCATCTAGATCTTTCTTGAACGCTGCCAGGGACGGTGACTCCACCACTTCCCTAGGCAGTCTGTTCCAATGCCTTACCACTCTTTCCATGTAGAAGTTTTTCCTAATGTCTAACCTGAGTCTTTAGTAGATGCAAGAATTTTCATTACAAAATGTGTGGCTTTAATACACTTCCTAGATTTATAAGAAAATGCTCAAAATGCAAGAAAGACCAAAGCTGAGTGGATGACAGTAGGGAAGAGATTACATACATTTTTAAGCGCTTTACAAGAGAACAAAAGCTGATATGGACAAGGACACTTTTTAGAGAGTATATATTTAGCTTTCCTGAATAAACAATACAACATTCTGAAGTCCATGCTCAGCTTTCCACTGCACTTAGCCTCCAACTTGTAACCAATGGCAGCTGAAGGATGCTATTAAATTCAGTGCTGCTATTTACCTATTACATGTATTTAGAAGCACAAAGAGAATGTGAAATTTTGCAGAGCTGATGAAGACAAGCATACACTGTGCCCACATACGATATCCACAATGTACCTTGCAGTCTAAGTTCTCGTGATATACCATGCCATTGTCTTGAGTTTTCATCAGGGTTCAATATTAGGCTTCACTATCCTGCTCTGTTTACTTTGGAAGCAAAATTTCATGCAGATGCAAGCAGAGTCATACTGGTATATGTCCCTTGGTCTGAGTGAGAAAGGGGGCCAAAAGCATAGAATGGATGTCTGAGCGCTTCAATCCATACCCAGGCTGTGCCTCATGGATGTCACCTGGTAAACAAAATGAGCACAAGCACCCCTAAGGCTCAGTTGTGCCAGCATAGATGAGAGATAACATCAAGATGCTGGTGATCCATCACAGTCATCACACCCTGAGAGATGTACACAAAGGAGCTCACACTGCTCACAGTATTACTGAAAATATCACAACAACTCTTAAACTTGTCCTCTGTGATAGGTCTATGACCTGCAGGGGATTAGGGAGGACTGGCAGCAACAGTTTTGGCAACACTAGTAAACATTAAAGAACACTTCGGCAAATGTTAGGCTTAATCTGTGGAAGTTAAAGTTACTCAGATACAGAGCAAGACAGCTGGACACATAGGATCCAGCTAAGACTGATTAGATTATAGTGCAAGTGCTTTAATCATGTATTTTCCTTTCAGCATTTTAGTTTCAATGACATTCTTTGATTTTAGCCATGTACTTATGATATCTTTCTAGGCCTGCTGAAGACACTGTATTGTTTCTTGGATATGAAATATTCTATACTAATGTACTTTATCTTCTATGTGTTTTCAAAAAAAAAGAGAGTTTAAAAGAATGATCACTTTTATGCTTCCAAAATTCACCATTTTAAGCTTCAAAAGCCTTATACTTTTACAATTTCAGCTTCAGAAATATATTTTGATGTAGTCTCATTACACAGTTTAATAATATATCTTTTTAATTAAAAAAAGTCAAAGGACTAAAAGACTGTACCTAATAAGATGCAAAAGGATGACTTTCAAAAGGCCTTTGTAGGCAAGGTTCTTAAGCTAGGTGAATTTGTCCACAAATTTTCTCTTTTTGAGAAAGGGGGTAAAAAAAATGATATGATCTAAATAAACTACCCCTTTTTATTGCTGAAATTATGATTGAAAAATTCTACTATGAAAGTTGAGATATCATAAGTTCCTCTCCCCGCAATTTTAAATACAAACCTGCACTTTGAAATACAAACACAGATTCTCATTCTAATCTTGCCTTATACTTCACTGACAATAAATTTAATTTTGCCAGAAAATTTTTCTGTATTAAATGTTCTTTCTCCTTTGTATTTCGCCACTGAATGACTCCTTCCCAGTCAGTGTAATTGCTCTGTGCTCCACTGTACATGAGCATCTGTACCCCTTTCTCTCAAGCATGCTTTGCTCTTTCCCAGTGTCAAAGTCTCTAAGCCTTTACAAAGAGCATTGAACTGGGAATCTTTTAGAACTTCTGTTTAATTGTAGCAGACATGCCAATTAAGTATGCCAACAATAACATACAGTAGATATTGTGTGCATTTTTTTTCATGGCTATTGGGAAACTGTTTCTTTGAGAGACTGGATAATGAAGTAAGATGAGGTGAAAGGCAACTTCTGCTAGGCATGTACGTGTTAGAAGCCATGTGGTTGCAAGATTCAAACAACTATTCAGTGAAAAACAAACAAACTAAAAGTGTCCTGCAAAAATGTTTCCAGTGTCATTTCTAATTAGAATAGCCTAGACAATACACAAATGTTCATCCATTTAACAAAGCACAGAAAGCACAGCTTTGAAAAACTTTGCTAAATATGTCATTAACTTTGGGGCCAACCCATCATGTGTACATTCAAAGATTATGTATCTTCACTATAAACCAATAGTTGCATTTTCCCTCTTACAAGATCCTATTGCTGAAAGCAGCTGACTTGAAGCCTTGAGCCTCACAAATTCAGAGGCAACTGCAAGTGTAACCAACTTTTTTTATCAAATTCAGTGCCACTATTATGGGTCTGAAGAGGATTGCAAACCAAAATTATGAAAGCATATGTGAGGAATAGGTGAATAGTAATTAATGCAATTTTCCATTTTTAAATTTTCATATGTCTTTCAAATTCTTTATTACTCTGAAAAGCATACCATTTCAGTATGTACATCTATAGTCCCCTAAAGTCATAATCATCTAATATAAGAAAAAATCAAGTGGTAAATTAAGCCCTCACAACAATATTTTGTTATTAATTTTTCAAGTATGTGACTTTGAGAGGATAAATAGATCACCTGGTTCATGCACAGCTTACTCATTTTCATCAAGCCTTTCATCAGACTAGCGACTCTGTTTCGCACTCTGTGCTCCCTTCCGCGTTTCCAAAGACATTGCCTTTTAACTCGCCCTCTGCTCATGTGCATCGCTGAGCAAATAAACAAAGGCTCCGAAAGACAATTTCCTTAATCAAGACATATCCATCCAGCTGCAGTCTGAATTTCAACAGCTACTGAGGAAGCAAAAATGTTGCACAGTATATGACATGCCTTTGGCAAACAATGTTAAACCTAGCGAAGCCATTTTTACAGTTGATGGTCTAGACTAATTAAAAATGAGTCTTCTATATTGACAATATTAATTAGGGATTTTCTTCTCAATTAGCGCTGAGCAGAAGATCTGGTACAACTTTATCTTCAAATAACCCATATTGAGTAGTGCAAACATTATGAACAGGTACAGCTGTAGCAAAGACAACTTATGCCCTTGCTGTGTTTGAGATAAAGACTATCTCATGTCAAGGACAAACCACTATGATACATTTTGAGGAGTATCTTTAATGCATAGAACAGCATAATACCAAAATAATTTTGCATTCACAGGCTACAGAAGAACTTAATTTCTCTTCAGAGGCAAAAGGCTAGGGTTGCCCTCTTACAAAGAAAAACAAATTGCCCCCCTAATCTATACACCCTTGCTGTAATTCACCCTGCTTTTGATTATTTGAATCCTTTGAAACATTTGAATGGTTTCTCATGTTTAATTACAGCAAAGTTTATAAAAGAGTGGGAAGGGAGGGACAGAGGATGTAAGGATTGCCTTTAAAATGAGGGGTCTCACAGCTTTTCATTTAAGTGACCTTGAGCAAATAATTCTCCTTGTGGAAAAAAAGACCAATTTCCTCAACAAGGGAAAACAGTGGCTCTGCTGTAGCACACTACACTAAAACACTAAAAACATGTATATGCTCCAGCCCTGCAGTGCTGGAGAGAGCTCCCCAAGAGCAGCTCATTGCTCTAAAGGGTGAGGGTGATCTCACCATCAAATCTCTGAGGCAAAACATACCTTGAGAGTCTTGTCCAGCACTGTCACATTTTCTCTGCGCTCTACTCCAGCAGGAGGAGCAAATGAAGTGATCCCAAAAGAGCATCAGAGACAGAGTGCTCCACAGACAGTGCTGGTGCAGAGAGTGTAAGATCGCTCAATAACCCAGAGGCAGGTGAAAGGCCCGAGACTACTGCACAGATTTCCAGGGTTCATTCTTTCACCTCCTCAGCAGTGGTTGCCTCAGAGAGGTCAGTGAGAATGTGGTTTCCATGCACTTCACCCTTTACATAATTCTGTAAGAGTTAAGGCATGATCAAGGAAATATGTGTAACACATCGGGGGCCAGAGTTTCCTGAAAGATGCCTGTCTGTCTTCTGAGGTCAGCCTGAAGGCAGCATATAGCTCTCACTGCACCATAATTCCTCTAGCTTGAAGACGAAGAAAAGTCCATCAAACAGTTAAATATTTTGCCTTGCAAGGAAGGACTTTCACAACTGTCAATACATTGAACAATACTTTAGTAAATAAAACAAGAAAGGCACTTGCTTAAATTTCCACATACCTTTAATTTGATGAGCTACATAGAGACAAATATATGTTTTTATAGAACAAGCCATTAAGTGTTTTTCATTAAACTGTTTTTCATTTTTTATTCTGGTACTTCTGAAATTATTTTGGCATCGAAAAACATGAGTTCACTGCTTGAAGCCTCTAAATACAAGGCTCAGTAGTGTGCTGAGCTGTAGCTGTAACATTTTTCATCAATTCCCATTAATGTTCCTGCCAAGTGTTCAGCTAAAAATTCTTATCATCTAGCCTTCTGTTTATCTGTTTATTTGTATTTTTTATCCTCCTGAAGCTGGGAAAACCAACAGCATATGTCACATTTAATTCTACAAATCTGGTAGTATTTGTAGATTTTCCCCAGTGCCTTTCCCTGGTGGCTCAGAAAACAATGTTTCAAAATATACTCTATTCTTTATAATTAAAATAAATACAATTTAATAGAAATATGTGTGTTTTTTGTTCTGCTTTGGCATATGTCTTTAATCAATTTTTTTTTTTTTTTTTTTTTTTTTTGACTCTTCTTTTTTTTTTTTTGTTTTCTTTATTTCCTTCAGGATTCAGTAATGTCAGTCTGTTCTTTTTTTTTTTTTTTTTTTTTTTTAGTACTGACGCACTATTTCATAGGTTCATGGGTAGAAACAACCTTGCTGTTTCTCAAACCGTTAAACTGACTCATTTCCATGTTGATTCTGGACGTATCATTGTTATCAGAGAAACGTTTCAGCACTTCAGTCTGGTTTTGCTGAGACGTGCTTTGCAGCCGTGATAACAAACCTCTGTTCCAAGGATGCAGTATCTCATTTTCCCCTTGCAATAACACTATCAGGACTAATAACAGCAACATTGATCTCGGAAAAGATATTGTAGTTCCGTATCCTTTATAAAAAATTGAATCAGAATACAAATCTTCTTCATAACTGGCAAAATTATTACTCTCTTCCAAAACAATTTGTTGTCAAAAATACCCAGGGGAATAGGAGAGATTAAAAAGTAATATTCTTTACAGAAAAAGGAACCCTTCACTTAACCAGCGTGCTGTTTTCTTTATCCCCCACAGGGAAAGTAGAACAGACCTGTCGGTTCTCGTCACTCATCACTGACACCTGCTGGCCCCTCGTTTACCTGTCGCACAGAGAACCATCTCCCATGCAGACCGTGAACTTTCCGGGGTTCACCCATCTTGGTTTAAACAATATCAGCAACTTTTCCAAACAAGGTAAAAGAGTAGCACAGGTCCAGACTGATCCGCACTTTCTCGTAGCTTATGAAGCACCTGCCAGAAGGACTGTCATAGCAACATTTTTGTTTGGTTGGTTTTTGTTTTCTAAAGATAAAAAGATCTCATCAACAGCATGAAGCATAGAACTCTAATGTTTTTTAACTGGTTAGGATATCAACAGAAAATTCTGCAGTGTGTGTGCACAGGCGTGTACTTGTGTGCGCATGTGAATATATGCAAATGCTTATACACAAGTGGGCATGCATGTTTCTAAGTGCCTATGCATGCATGCATACACACACGCGCGAGAGAGGTTTAAGAGAACAATATTTAAAATAAGACCGGCATAGGTTATGCATTATAGAGGTAACAATAATAAGGCAAAATAATTGCTACACTTTAAAAAAAGTCAAAAAAGAAAAAAAAAAAAAAAGCCTATTACTTTGAAAAGGATCTTGTTAACATTTTCAAACAAGCTGACATTCAGTCTAATCTGCCACATACCTGCTTTTGAGCTTGGACTGGTGTGAAGGCACCTGAATGCATGAGAACTCTGAAATATTTACTGAGCTTCTTTCTTAATGCAAAAAAATATCTGACTTCATTCAAAAGGTGGGTTGAAGCACAAACTTACACTATAAATTCTTACTACTTGCCTTATAAACAAATTTTTTCTTCTGTGTGCTGCTAACATGTACAGTCTGGGTTGCTGCACATCTGTCTGTGGCTTTTGGATAGTCAAGTAATTGCTCTTCAAGGACTTCTGTGCAGGTGCAGCGTAGTTGCCCTACCAGGCTTGGTACTAGCACTTAGTGCAAAAAGGAAATAAGACTCAGCTTTTGCTGAAGACTATGAAGCCTCGGTGAGGATAGCCTATAGCCACCACTGTATGTAGAAGACAGCACAAACGACTATTTCCAGACTGGATCTAGTGACAAGAAAATGAATGCAATTAAAGCACGCTATTGATCTCTCGAGCAGCACAATCCAGACAGTGTTTGGTTTCATTAATTTGGTATGGTATTTTTAAGAGGTAAGTCTTCCTTATCCATTACAGAAGGACTTACCTACCACCTTGAATGGTACCACGGTCTCTTCAAAATCGTTCATATCATACAAAGATTTTTTATTACCAGGACAATCTTTCATCCAGCAGTCCTCTCTAAATATTAACCCTTATATTACCTTCGCTCTTAATGCTGAAGTCTCACTTTCTGTATCATTTCAGAGGTTCTGAAAAACTGAATAACCATTATATCTTTAAGGCTACCTTCTTTTCCCAAGCATGACTCAACTGCATTTAAACAAGGCCTGATCTTGTTTGTCTTGCAGGGTCACCTTCTTAGCTCTATCCATGGGAGAAATTTTCTGTTTCATCTGAAAAGACAAGGTTTAGATCATTTCTTTGTAAGACCTCTTTTATAGATACATGACACTGGTCAACATACCTATCTTGCCTATCAGTTACATTTGTTTATTTATGGATATCTCCTTCAACATGTGCTGGAGTGAAGTGGAATATGGAATTCAAGAAGGAAGAGGTGGTAAAAGAAAGCAACTTCTAGAGACATTTTACTAGTGGTATTTATTACCTTAATTTTACAGGAGAAATAACTGAGTAGGAAAATATGTACCTAATACTGTCAAATTTTGATTGCTGGATGCTGTAACCCTGTTTATTTCCTTTGTATATATTGCAGGTTATTTTGCATATAATTTCAGCAGTGATTTCTAAATATGTACAAGCTACTTTAATGAAGCAGTTGCAACAAATATACATTAGCAAACAATGCTAGAAGAAGAAATCTAAGGGGAAATTGTTAATTCAAACTCTCAAAACTGACTACTAAAATCTAATTTAAATAAGAAAAAATATTCCCCATAAAACCGTCATTCTTACATACTATCCCCCTAAAATAAAATAAATTTAAAAGAAAGCAAAAAAAAAAGTAATTTAAAAGTAATTTAGAGTAAATGGTAGCAGCAGTCCTAAATGATAAGTGCACAAGCACAAAAGATGTTTTGGATTATGAGATAATAAATAAGCTGTGAAATAAGAAAAACATGTCAGTGTAGAATATTACAATAAAGCCTCTATCTCAAGAAGAACTACTACTGTACTATGCTTTGCTAACAATATATGATCCAACAGACTTAATAATTTTCTTGGATGAATTCCAGTCCATTTCCTCAAACAATGACCTTTTTGCAAATGAAAGAATTTGCAGAACTAACCAGTCTTGTTGATAAAAGTGTCAAACCTTTGATTTTAATACTTTTATCCTGAATGTATTACTGAAAAAATGGTCAGTCAGTGAGGAAGATGATGTGTTGAATCCTGTTGATTCATCAGCAGCTGTACTTATTAAAAGACTAAAAATTGAAAACAAACCATAGGCATGTAAAAAACAGTAGTAACCATATTTAGGGCAAGATGCATCAGGTTTCCAGGTCATGACTGTAGAACTGAAATAAGTTGAACATTTTAAATAATGAAAGAGTTAGAGACTCAAATGTTTAAAGGGTGGTAAGAATTTAGGGGGACTGAACATGTGGAAGGGAGAAAGTCCTGAGACAAGCTTTAAGCAAAGTCATTGCTTAGGCAAGAAAATATGTCTCAGTCCATGGTGACTGTTTGATGTTAGGAAAAACAACAATAACAAAAAGAACCACTTTACACCACCCCCACAATATCTCTGGCAAATTGTCTGTACCTTCTTCCTACTAATTCCAGGATAAATGTATTGTGCAGCAAGTAGGAACAAGTGGTTGAATTTATTTTATTTCCAATTCCTCAGACAGTATCTTCAGTTAAGCCATTTATGTGTAACAATAAACATAGTTTGAGTTTCATAAATGATGTTTTTAGCCACAGAATAAATCCTAGCAGTGGAACAAAGCTGAGGAAGGTGTTCTTCCCAAAGAATTGTTTGAAGTTATTTTATCAATAACTCCCTATTACGGTACTTTGAAGTTTAGATTAACAGAGGATGTTATGTAAATAAAATTTGCTGAATTACATAAAGATTTCATACAACTTTTTGCAAAAAGGATATACTTGTATATGGACACCATGAATCAGTATGAAAATTACCTTCTAAAGGGGAGGAAAAGCTTACTTCAGATATCCATTTGAGGATGTATTTTTATTTTTTGATAGTTAAGATAATACATAAATGGTATTTTATACCATGCATCACCTACCCCTGGATTTTCCCATTGGTCTGCCAAAGTAATTACTGTGACATCTTTCCCTTAGGGTGAGACATGAAACTAGAAAACTACATTAGTGATCAGATAAAAGAGTGACTGATTTTCAGCCACCTTCAGGAGATTTTCCCCCAAACTAAATTTTTATTATACAAAATTGCTTTGGAAGAACCAAATGCTTTATGAGAAATTTTAAACTTTTTAAATGAAACCAAAATATTCTAGAGCTAGAAAAAGAGCTAGAGCTCTTTTTCCAGACTCCTGTTATTTATATTCAAAATATTTTGTTTTTTAGCCAATGTTTTTCAGTTCTTAGTTGCCAGAAACTAAAAATGTTGTTTTCCTATTTTCTTCCAGGGGAGAAAAGTCCAATATATTTTTGATGAGTCTAAATGCTGAGGATTTCCTAAATTTAAGCTCTACTACACAGAACACTTATATCTAGTTGACTAAGAAAGGATTTGGGAACCTATCCGCCATCCTGTCTGAATATGTAGGCTTGATGATTTACTACTTTCATTTTAAACGATTCCCACAGTGCTCTCTGTTCAGTTTGTGCTTGTAGCGATATGCTTAACATTTGTATTGAATGATATAAGAATCTGACCCCATAAATGAAACTAGATGATCTGAAGTACAACATAATAGACAGAATAACTTAAAGTAGCAAAAGCCATCTGAAAGACCTGCCCTTCCTTGTTCTTCTTGGGGCAATTTTTTTCTGTATTTTTACAGAGAGGCATCTCTTTGCACAAAAACATTTTGCAATAGAACATTTGCAAGGGAACAATCACTGAAAAGCCTCTGAAAATTTTTCAAATAACTGAAATAAATAGAGATCCTTAACACAAACTAGAATCCAGCATCTGTAAGATGCCCTTGACTGAACATTTGACTTCAGAAAACCTCAACTTAGATTTTCAAATTTTCCTTTAGGCAGTTAGAAAAGCACACCCATAACTTCTATCTTATTGACAATGAACGGAAAGGAAATATTAACTCACTTCAGACAGACAGGAACATAACCGTAAAGGTGAATAAAAAATTTAATTAAGTAGTAAATGATAATTACTACATGCTGACAATGAAACCAGAATTCTTCCATTCAATTTTTTAGCGCCTTCTTATCCATGTAAAGTTCATGAGGTGAAAAAACATAGTGTCAGATATTTAAAACTATAAAATAGAGTTTTTAACACCAGGATTTGTAACACTAGGAGTTTTGTCTTACATTTTGAGTTTAAGTTTTAAGGTATCTATTTTTCAGTTAAAGAAATTTCAAAATATTCTTAATATAACTATTTTTTTTTAATAGAAATGAAAAATGAATTAGATATATGGCACAAATTAAGAAGTTCTGGCAATTACAAAACTATCTAATTATCTTTTTTGCTGTGTTCCCAGACTAAAAACCTACAAACTTACTTTCCCAAGAAAATGTTTGTCACAATCCAACAAAGCTGTAGCATTCCTGAGAAACATGACAACCAAGTGGAATTTGTGGAAACTTTTCTCAAGTTCATAAATGGGTTAAACCCTCAAAAGTTTAAACTGATTCCAAATTCCTTGACACCAACCCAAAGTAAATATAAAAGAACAACAGAGGGAAAGAAGAAAACTTTCCCAACTGTTTGACACTGTCCAGCATACTACTGTGCACCACTTTTAATTATTTAAATACTAATGCACAGCACTTACTACATCAAAGGTACTGCACCATTAACAGAATGAAAATATAAGAAATGATTTACCGTAGATGTTACAGTTTCACAAAAAATAATGTCACTTGGTGTTTGAAATTGTCACACATTCAAATTCTAAGATCTGAAACTTTACACCTCAAGGACTTTTACATTTTGCTTTCTTTTTGTGTACTCTTTGCTTTTTGTGTACTCTTTGCTTTCTTTTTGTGTAATCTTCTAGCATTAATTCTACCAATGCACAACAGAGAGATATGTGACCACTTACGAAGATTGTCTGACATTTCCATTAGAAGACCACATTCTTCACCAGCTTACATTTTGCCAAATTGTAATAAGTAGGCCTATATTTTTCATGTCACTCTCAAGCTGATTTATTTTATTATGTTAAACTTCAGCCAAAAGAGTTAGTTCTTACATTTTATGAGAAGGAGATGAGGGAAAAAGTGTTGTTTTACTGACATTGATAGTAATAATAATAATGTTGATTGGTAAAGAGAGGAAAAACAGCTGAAGAACACTGATGCAAGCAGCTGTGGAAAAGAAATTTCACGAGGATACCACATTAGTCTAGATGTGTCTGTCATGGACATTCCTCATGATATGCAGTCAAATGCACCCAAGTTTAAAGACTTAACAATACAGCACACCACCACCAACACATTGTGTATATGAAAGGCAGAATCTGTCCCAGGAAGACAGAATCAACATATTGGACATTGAACATCCCAGGGCATGTAAAGAAAAGCAAAAGACTTGTAAGCTATTGTGAACTGTAACAGGCCAAGGAGGGAAATTAAGAATTGGAGCCAGTGGGAATGGGGAATGCACATGTGGCTGGAAGGGTGACCACATGCCAATAAGACAAAGACTGGATTATGAGTCAGGAAGAACTGGCACTAGCTAGGCAAGCAGACTGACACAAGGAGAAAATGAAGCTTGAAGGAGTGAGATTAGTGGTGGAAAAGACAGGGCAAGAGAAAACTGAGTCTGAATAAAAAAGATAGTCAGGAACAAAGACCTATAGAAGAGAATGCAATACAGATCAAATCTGAGAGCAGGAAGTTCTAAGCATTTAAGGTATCACATTCCTTCTCAGAGCTTGCGAGAGCGCCAAGTTATATCAAGTCTTGTGATTCCTCTCTTGATAACAACTATTATCAACTCAACTGGAAAAGTACCCTCCTGTAGTATTATTTTCTGCACAATATTACAGTTCATTGCTGCAAAGCTACTAGCTTCACTTCTTGAACAAGTGGAGGAGTTTTTCTCTATACATTTTGAAGTTCCAATAATTCTAATACCTTTCATGTCAGCAAGGTGCTGTACACACTAGAATTTTGTGCGTATTCTACTCTGTTCTTCTGAAATCCCAAGGATGCATTTGCTTTCTCTATTGTGCTCTCTCTCTTTCTCTGACAAACACACAGAGGATAAAATTAAATCTGCCAAGGCATGTCGATGAAAGCTGGGAAATAGTGTGATTATAGTTTCCCATGTAATCTTAATTCAAGTCTTTGTGCACAGATTCTAGGATAAAATTTATAAGATGGTTTTATAATTTTAAGCAAGTAATAGACCTGCTCTGGGAAAGAATGACCTTGAAGAAGGCAATGGTACCTTCAGGGTTGAAAAGGAGAACGGAGGAGGATGAAAATGAAGTAGATCCTGAAGAAAATGACTGACAGACTCTTATAAATGAGTAAGGAGAACTAAGGTTGGTTTCCTATAAACCTGTTGTTTTGGAGAGGAGGGAGATTTCAGTTCTGAAAATGAATTCACAAAATTCTCCATAGAAAGTTAGAATTAAAAGCACTTTTCGCCAGTTAGATACATCCATCTTTCATGCAGCTAGATGTTATTGAAACATTATAAAAGAAATGTTGGGAAGTGTTTTATTAAAAAATAATCCGTGAAGAAAAAATGAAATAATTACAATCACATCAAACAATATGTGTTGCTAAATGTTGAAACGTTATTCTCCTTTTTTTTTTTTTTTTTTCTCCACCATATGAACAAAGACTTTGCAGAAGGAGATATTATCTTATGAAGCCTTTTGATTTCCAAACTTTCTTCAAGTTCCAGTCTCATGACTTCTGCAGTTTAATCTTCCCTTGGGGAAAGGGACAAGATGCTAACATGATCCAGAGTTTCAACATGATGCTGGACAACTCCCTGAAGCTGAACTTTTCCTAGGTCTGTTGCTACTGGGTTATTCTTCATTGTCTCGTTGTGTATATTTACATCCATAGATATGACTCTCAGCAAAACTAGTACTTGTGATTACAACCGAAGGCCGTAGAAATTATACTATGAAAATACGATGTCTTCCATAATCCTAAATTACATACAAATATTCAAGTCCTTCCTGCCTCAAACTGGATATCTAAATTTAACAGCTTGTCAACCTTGATGTCTGTACTGCAGTTTGCAATTTGCAGTATGGGAATACTACAGTGTGAAAATGAATTGCTTTGAAGTATTTGTTCTCCTATGACATATCCCGTAATAAATCCCATGAGAAAATGAGTAACATTGTTTTCAGATGTGGGCTTGTCTTGTGTTCAGTAAATGGGCCACACATTGAGCAGCAATGAAAAATTATTGAATAGTTGCTCATTAAATCAAATAGAGCTATCTAAAGTGTCCAGTCTGTGGACAGAATTATACTGAGATCTTGTGAGGAGGAGAGGGGAAAATGTATGTTCTAGTACACATGCACAGTAGAAACTGCATTTATGCAAGAAAATTTAATTTTTATGTTTTTTATTTTTAAGAGTTTGAGTATTATATTTTTCATATCACTTGTGAACAGTATGAGTTACAGAGACACAAGATGTCAATTGACTGTGTTCAATATCAGAATTGCAGCACATTGACTTCTGTTGGCAGATGCAAATACTGTAGCACATCAGCATTTTCCGCTTCAAAAGTGTTATCAGACTTAAGACACACAAACAGGAGACAGTAGATTTTACTGTGAGAGTCTTTTGTAAATGGCTTGTTTATGTTAAAAGGATGTTGATTTTTACACTTTGCTTTTGCTTTTTTAGTCTATACTAGGTCAGTACAAAGTGTGCACAGGGTGCTAACATGTGAGAGAAGTGCTTCTCATTTCCATACTGTAATTTACACAATGACTCCATGATTGCTGACAGTCTTCATATATACTTGAAGCTTTTCCATAACATTCTGTAACCTTAATATACCTACAACTCCAGGGTGTTCACAACTGTACAAAATAAATAAATAATATTAATTAAAAAAAAATACAAATACAGCAGTTGTAATCCTTTCAGACTCTACCAGCCTGAGTAATCATCTTCCTCAAAGACTGTCCTTACATGACTGCTTCCTGGCCATGTGCTTGGTTGCAGATACACATGTTTGCACGTGCTCTAGATGTCCTTGCTCGAGCAGTGTGGTTGGACTAGATGATCTCTAGAGTTCCCCTCCATCTTCAACCATTCTGTGAAACTGTGATTTGGTATATCAGGATAGTCTCCATATTAGTGGCCATGGAAAGTCAGGTGCTGCCTAGTTTCAGCCACGAAGTAAACAATTTTTTTTAGACTATATTCTCCTACTTTAATATCTGAGAACAAAACGATACAAATGAATAATTCTACCGCATTTATTTTCTGAACAGAAGAATCTATTCAGAATCAATCCATTCAGATTGATTAGTTTATCTATCTGGTATATGTGTGGTAATTTAATTTCTTGGTAGAACAACATACTTGCTATCAGATAGCACAATGCTTTCTTGCTAGGATCAACAACTGTCCAACTAACCAACATTCATGCAGGTTTCCTAGCATTTCTTTGTCTGGAAGTTGGTACGAAAACAGAGACGACTTTCATTAGCTGCAGTGGCTATTAGAAACCTCATCTAATTCAAGGGCTAGACAAAAATGAGCAATGCTCAGTGACCTAAATACCTCACATATTAACACAAAGCATATTTTTGTTAGAAGCCAGTATTCTTAGAAGTTACTTGAATAGGCTGGAAATCCAAAAGGCATCGGGAGACAAGGAAAAAAGAGGGGGTGTTTATATAAAGACATCCATCCCATTCCTTAATGTCCTTCTGTTTCCTTCTCTCTCCTTCTTCTCATTCCATTCCCCTGTGCACTAGAATACTTTTAGGAATATTTACAAAATACTCACTTCTTCAGCATTTCAGTTGCATTATAAGAAGACACTCATAGCCAGTTATAGATCTCATGTTCCTTCACAAACCCCATTCCAAGGCTACTTAGTATGCGCAGTTAACAGGAATCGCCAGGAATCTGACAGTCTATGCCAAAAGATGTACAGCAATTAAAGATTTTCCCTGAACTCTCCAGCAAGTAACATATAAGGAATACCAAGAATAGTCTATAGGGAAATTGCTGGCTGCAGTCAGTGGGAATATTACCAATGACTCTGATGGAAGAGAATTTAGTTAAAAAAAAAAATGTTTCTGAACTAGGATTTCTTAGAAATTATGTCCTTGTTCTATAAACTGCTTGAAAAGGGCTTAGTAGCAGATATTAGGTGAAGAACAAGGTATACACACTGTTCTTTTATTCATGTCAATGAAAGGGCAACAAAGTTGTACTGAAAGTTGTAGAGACAGATCCTACTAAATCACATTTATTGGACTCAGGTTCTTTAACATGAATTGCACAGATGCAGGGAAATGGAAAGTAGGAACAAAAAAGAAAATTAGAACAGAGAGTCAAAGAAAATTAGAGGATAGTGATTGCACCAGTAAGGCAAATAACTTTGAAATTATTAAATTAAATTAAAATTCTTTAAAGTGTAACATATTAAAGGCAAATTTAAAATGGCAAATTCTGGGTACTTCATATGGTTTTGCACAACTTGCTTCATACTTTCTTAGCATAGAAAGACACTTAGATAATAGTTCTTCATCAGCCTAAAATAATCAAAATGGTGAAATTATTGTAGACTGTTGGGCTATTTTGATAGTGCCAAGAGATAGAAGCTGAAAAGAGGATTTCTCCAGGATTTGATCATGGTACACCATATCTGTAACATATACATGACAAAATATTTAGCATAACTACATCTATAGCATATACAGCAAGATAACAATGGATAAGAACAGAAAATTTACAGAAATATAAAGAAAATTATTTCCTCTATCCTTAATCAAAGTTATAAAAAGTAAGGTTATGCCAAAAAGAGGAGTTCCTAAACACAGAAAAAAAACCCTACAAAGCACAGAAAAGTATCTGCTAATACCATGTGGCTGATATGCCTCAAAGGTAACTGACAAGTAAAAAGAAAATCCACCATCTCCCCAGGTAGAATGCAAGATATTAGCAGAAGGAAGTTCTGGAACAGTAAGCCCTCCAGTCCTTAATACTTCCGCAAGAAGTATTTCTGTTGGACTGTCTAATGCATTCTCAATAATCCATACTTTATGTTAGTGGTCTAGCTACTGTTATTTGCATATTTTGTTTCTTTTCTAAAAAAAGCTGTGGAACTATTATCCCACAGCACACGGTAACACTAAAAGACTGTACAGAAGGTCTAACTGCATTCTCAAAAAAAGCCCAGCTTCACTGTCCATTTTGATTGCTTTTGTACCAATGAAAACATTTATCTTTCCTCTCAAATTCACAGTTCCTTCTTTCCAACAAATACCAGAAGTTTCCATACATTGTGGTCTTCTAGATGTCCATGTATTGTGCATCATATTTCTCTCTGATTGACCCACCAACATCAAACAAAAGTCTTAGAACATATATTTTGGGGCACAAATGTCTCAGAACAGCTCAATAAACCTGAATCCTCATGGTTCCATTGGACAGATTACTAGTTCCAAGCTCCTTGAAGCAAAATTTTTAGAGTCACATCTTTTAGAAAGACTTTATTCCCTGAAGTCATTTAGCATATTTGAAATTTGACCTGCAGAAAAAAAAGACCTCATGCTGTTCTGTTTTGCCAGAGTTTTAAAGTTTTTTTTTTTTTTAATTATTAATTTTATTTTATTTTCTGTAATGACAGAGTATTTCTTTCTTTCATTTGTTCTCAGATTGTGTACAATGTTTCTTTAAAAGCAAGGTAGACATGATCAGTCAAAATCTTCTGAAAAGATGGGGAAAACATTGCTCCTTCCCAGGGGAAATAACTGAACATGGCTGGAGGAAGATGCTTAGGTGTGGCAGGCCAATCTCAAGACTGTGCAAGAATTTCAGGAAAGTCGTGCAATCCTGTAGATCACATGCCAGCTATTGAAAGGAGCAGGGAACATCCATTTCCTCTCAGAGTCCGTGATGGAGATGGCGAAAAGAAATTTCCTGGAGAACAGATGAGACTATGAGGAGCTTTCAGCAGTGTGAAAGACTCAGCTGAAAACTGAAACCAAACTTCGGAAGCAAAGGCCTGACTTCAAGAGTATTTGGCAGGAGGAGAGCCAAGTATAACCTCTTTATTTTTGTTCTTCCTTCCCTTGTCACATTTAGGTATTTTAGGGACATAAAACTTGATGGCTTTAAACTAAAACTGTTCTGTCATAGCCACCCATACTTTCAGTGTATGAAGCATTTTCCCATTATGAAAAAGAGTGGTGAGGGGAAAGATCTGGTACATCTCACTCATGTATATCTCAGAAATATAAATTCTTTTCTTAAAGCACATGGTTGTTTCATGACTTAGTTTATAGTTTATCTTAGTTTATCTTAGTGATCAGATTTGAATAACATTTTTCAGGCACCTAATTTTATATCACAGAATCACAGAAAAACACTTAAGAATTATATAGAAAGAAGACACACTCTGAAGCTGCTTTGCAAGCTTCACAATAACCCAAATCCAGAGATTTCCACAGGCAGTGCTTTTTCAGGTAATTACCAGCTGCTGGGTATGTTTTATCACTATCACAGGTATTTCTAGAGAAAACCTGATGCTTCTAGCAGAAGAAAGAGTATGAAATACTCTCATCATCCAGACCTTCATTCAGTGAATATTTATTTTCCTTTAAAAAGTATAGTTGGCTGCTAATTTGGCAAAGCACTCATCTCATCTATGTCTGCTATCATGAAGACTCAACAAAGCCATTTTTTTTCAGGTTACTGATGCAATCCTCTTGCCATCAAGGTCTACCATAGGTCAATTCCCATCTAAGTCATTTGTATTTCTGCAGGCAGATGCCTTTCATTCCTGGGAAGTCACTACGTCTTAAAATGGGAGTAAATATACCAAGATTTCACTCTCCTCATTTTGTTTTCTCTGGAGCTCTTACTATTCTAAGAGTATTACATAAGTACCACCTTTAAACCTGAGGAATGTTTTGATGACCAGAGGCAAGAATTATTTTATCCTATGTGTTGGCAGAGCCCTAATGTGGCAAAGAATCCATCCAGCATACTCCAGTTTGCTTTTGGAATCCTGAGGGATTAGGTTCTAATTCTAGTGTAATCAATCTAATGCAAAATCTGCACTTTCATTTTCTGCGTAGATATCTTTGAAATTTCTCAAAACCACAGTGCTGATAAGGCACTAATGACAAGAGCTGATTTTATTAATCTGATTTTGCAGTTTGGTTTAGATTACAGAAAAAAAATCATAAAATCCTGCAGCTTCTTTGATTCTTTGACTGTCTTACACTTTTTTGTACTTTATTCCTTTTTCCTTGATCTTTAATCCTAAATTCTTTCAATCGGATCCCAGACTTTCTTATCACACTAAGAGAAATAGGTGGGGGTTGGGGCCTAAGGTGAGTCTGTGCTGAAGAGGAAATAGGAGTTTTGTACTTTCCATGTATAATCTATTTTGGCATCCTAGTCAGGGCGCTAAAGAAAGATTTTTCTATAGGCTATCTGGGAAAAAAGAAAAAAAGGAAGCACAAAAAGCACATAGTGAGTAGGTGGGATTTTGTCTATCATTAGTTTACAGTGAACATGTCCCCTCAGTAATTAAGTTGACAATTAGTCCTGCAGATATTCAGTACAAATACACTACAGTTGTGAACTTATTTGACAGTTTCTATATGAGCAACAAAGATGCTCCCATTATAATCAAAATATAATAAATATAATTAATATAATATAATATAATAATATCTAGATCTGGTCATGGTTTTAAACATTATGACAGTGTATTATATTACCACTTCCATTCAGTGTGCTAATTAGCATTAAGTAGGCCATTTGATTAGTTTCCTAATTCACATACTTAACTTGAATCAGTGGTCTATGGCCTTATTACTGATGAGGTATTTTCCTTTTTTTCCCACTTGAATCTTTATCAGACTTTTTATTCTGACACAAGTTGCACATTAAGTCACTTTATACTTAAACAATCCAGTTATTAAGTCCTCCTTTCACCGAAGAGTGACTTTAACATGAAGTGTCAAACAGTGAAGAGCTGAACCAATAGTGTCTATCAGTAGTTCCCTACTTGCAGTTTCACTTCAAGACTAAATTTTGTCCGTTTCAGATTTTCCAATTAAATAGATTAAAGATGTTTCAGGCTGTTTCAGCACCAAACACCAATTTGGTCATTAAGTCAGGCTTCATTTTTGAAAATATGGAATCACAGGGATCTTCTACATCTCTAGTTCTGTTCTGACTGGAGGCATTTCCAATTTTTTTTTGTCCTTAGCATGAACTGGATTTACACATGCTACAGTGTCATGGTTGTGCAAATTAAATCAAATACAGGGCACCAATCAATAAACACACATCCATGATTAAATATTATTTTTGTAAGATTCTAGGGCCCTTTTCTACCAGTTTAAAAAAAGTAGAGTTCTTTTCAATTCTGAATTAAAGAGGCTAGAATTTCTTATTGCTCTTGTAGAGCTGGGTTTGGCCCCTCTTATCTAATAGGAAGTTTCGTTTGGTTCTATTAAAATCTAAAGGATTTGTCTGTTGACCTCTTTTTTAAGAAGGTGGTGATGGATTTCATGAATAGAATTAGATATTTATACAATTATTTTAACATAGCAACACAGAAAATACCATTTCACTTTGAAATTTCAAGCAAAGGGAAGCATATATTGACAAACGAAGCCCTCAACTACTTCAAAATGAAACCAAAGTAAAAGAAGAGTATTATCAATATTGAAAGATCCTTGTGACCTAAAGATCAGTACCCCTGAAATAAATGTTCTATCTACTTAAAACATGTGAGATGTTGTACATCTCAGAAGATCTTATCCCTTCTTTTTTTTAAGTGCTATTGATTTCAAAAACCAATCAAAAAAATCAATTGATTAAAAATCAATAAAAAAACTATGATAAAAAAGGCCTTTGAAAGTAAAAAACAGTTGAGATGGTGGGAGATTTAGATGAAAATTCCTTTTTTTTTTCCTAGAAAATAAAAGGAATGTAAAGAGTCATAGACTCATTGAAATGAGTATATGCCAAGTTTATTTTTGCTACATTAAAAAAAATACAAAATAGAGTAACTAGCACAGTGTAACTTGTGGTGCTTTTACATGGTAGTTATCAATCACCTGTAAAAGCAAGAAGGATGTTTTAGCACCAAACACCCATTAAGTCAGGCTTTATTTTTGAACATATTTGTATTCAGAATTCGAAAGAATTTTGTTGGGTGACACTAGTATACCTTATTTCACCTGTTAATGTTAGTTTAGCATCATGTTTATTCTAAGGATGGCATAATTCATTTAAGAATTGCTTAAGTAAATTACGTTTTCCCTAATTCTCATAAAGAGTCCTCTTCAGTATCTGTATTTCTCTTGATTCTATAAACAGCCAGTGAATTATGGGCATGAAAAAATTTCAACGATGGTATTCAAATGTTTATACAATGACGGTAATAAAGAATATTAAATCGGAATCTTTCTGTTTTAAAGTGCAGGTGTATGGTATTTCCTATAGTAACTTTTAATTAGCTTTATTCTTCCCCCTTATCACATTAAAGGCTATTAAAGATAAAAAGATATTTAACTGACCTAGCTGAAGCATTATTAGAAGTGTAGTAGGCTGCCTATGAAATATAGGTAAAGTGGTAGAGAGTCTGTATTTTCTCATCCTATGATTCATCTCATCTCATTTTCTCACATTTTTCTTACAGGTTGTTAATCAGGGAGCAGAAGGAAAATGGGTGATATTATCTGGTTCTAGTGCTATTCCTGCTTTTATACAAGTAAAGTACTAATACTTCATGCCATGACGATCTAATGATCAAAAGGCAGGGACATCTTCCCTGTTCTTCTTCTCCTTTCCTTTGCAGAGACAGATGTCATAGCTCGGGCTGTTGGGATATACAGGTCCAATGCAATCTCATGCTCTTTGCCTTCACCGGCAGATGCCTTTGGGAAGCAGCAAGAGACATAAAAAATATTTAGAAGATAATTATTAAAGGAATTAAAATCAGAGTCACCACAGCTATGCATTTTACAAAAGATTAAGATTTGGTCCTGCAAGACAGAAGAAAGAAAAATATCAGGGTCACATTAAAATGTCAGTGTAAATTTGCTGTTTCTTTTTTACTGTAAACACCTTTGACATGGGACAACTCACAATTCATTAGAAAAACAAAACAAAACATCTGTATTATAGAAAAAAATAAATGAGCCGGAAGTGAAAGAAAAAAAAAGATGGCAGTTACACTTGAACAGATTTAGTAATATGGAATGTCATAAACATTTTACAAAAATATTCCTGATAATAGTAACAGATCCACTGTGCAATAGTATTGGCTCAGCAAGCTTCCTTTAAATGCCAAATTTCCAGTCTTCATATGCTGGCAACCTGGGTGGACACTAGTTCAAACACCAATGTTCTAAAATTAAACATTCTCAAACCAAGTCATTATTTATACACAATTTATTAAGCTGTTGTGACCAAGTTAGCAAAAATAAGATAATGCCTGAAACATCAGTAAGGAACCATCAAGCTAAGGAGCTTGGCAGGATAGTTATGCATGAATTTTTCTCCTTTGGGAGAAAGGGGTTAGCTTCATCTAAGGTGTACACTAAAAACACTGTATCCCTCTGCCTCTCTGTGCATCTGCCCATCTTGTCATCTGGTCTGTGTTGTGAGGAGCAAAGTGCCCCCGGCTACCTTTTCTGGTCCCTGAGTAGTTCAATCTCATATCCTGGTTTTCCATTTTATTGTTAGGAATCATCATTTCACATAGAGCTTTACAACCTGCTGAAAAAAAATGGAGTTAGCTTGAAGAACAGCTGCACAAGATACAGGGCTCTTCATTATGGACTGGTAATGAACTGCATATAATCTTATTAGTTTTCACAAAGTTAAAGGCTGATCCCATTTTCATTTACCACTGATCACAAGTTCACATCACTCTGTGTATTGGTTTTCAAATGGCCGCAAGTCCACAAACAATGAAATAATCCTCAGCTTTCCTAAACCACGCTTATTCAAATACTGAAAATATATTCAGTATTGCTTTTTATCTTTAAGCCTTTTCTGTTACTGTAACATAGTCTGGTGACGTGCTACAGTAGATTGAGACTTTCAATAAAACATTTTTCCTTACTTGACATAATGACAGGTAGATAAACCTGCAGCCGGTGAAATCTTCTATGAGATATTACAATGCATATGTATGTAAGCATAGAACAGGCTTTTCCAAACACTCTACCTATATTAGATATTGAAAGTGCAAAACTAAGGCTTGCAAATACTGATGTAATAATGCTAGTCACTGGACAAATTATGTAGATCCACCCTTTGGCAGGCACAACTCAGAAGTGCACTGATATTTTCAATACGTATTTCCTCTCCTTTTGACACATTAATCTGCTATTGGAAGAGGCAGACATTTCCCTCTCTGTTCTTTGGCTGATGCCTTAGCTCTCTTGGCCAGTGCGCAGTTGAGCAGTGTAGCTGAGTTGGGGGAAATTATACATAGCTATCAGCTGGTTTAATGGAAAGAACACAACAACCTGGAAATTATAGTCCTCTGGTCCTGTTGCACAGCAACATCTTTAATTTCAAGACAATATAAATGCACTTCTGCTCAGACAAATGCTTTCATACAGTTTTGGCTGTCATGTGATGTGAATTGTTTGGGCAAAGTAACATTCCATGTACTTTAGCACTGTCCAAAAGGAAATGACAGTATTTCAACACAGCACTCCTGCTGTATTCAATGGCAGAACAACAGCTCCAGACAGCTGCAGAAAAGGTGGCAGCACGTATTAGGTGCTGGCAATAAAAGCATCTCAGGTGAAATTACACTATGTCATAAAACGTCATTCGTATGCTCTCCATATTTCAAACAGAAGCAAGTACCATAAATAGAGGCTTTGCTTTTATGAAGTGCTTTATGGAGAGAGGCAGGAATCCACAGCTTTATTTTAATAGTTCAGTTTCTACCTGTGAAAAATCAGCAGCTCTAACTTCAAAAGTCCACATGAAAAGTCTACAGGAACACACTAGCTTAAGTTTCACCCCTTCACTTAAAAATAACCACCTAAAAGTAATTGGAATTCCTGAAAAAAAATCAGTGCTTTCTTCAAACCTTCTCAGGACCCTAACTCCACTGATTTGGAGTTTTTAACATCTAAACACTGAACTTTTGCCATAATTATATTTATAGTTTTTTGACAGTATATTAAACTAGTGTTGGTTTTCTCTCTTTGTAATAGTCTTCATGAACAGATCACGTCACAGTTGTACTTTGATATGGAGGCATCTGCTGTATTCTAAATGGCAAAAGTGCCATTTCCAATTTGCTTCCAATTTGCTCCAAAGTGCTTCCAATTTGTAACCAATAGGTTACAAATAATAAATGTCAGAAAAGCCAATCGCTTGGCTTTTCTTGTCCTTCCCACCTTCCACAATCCATCTATGGTTGGACAGAGTCTATAGGATGTACTGCACTAGGACAGAGTGAAAAAGAGCAGGATACTAGGGACCCTCTTACCCCCTGGAACTGCTCTGATGATGCGAACCTCTCCCTCAGGCTTTTCTGATGAGTGGTCACATAAGGAGAGTTCTCTTGCCACCCAACCTTTGGTGTCTAAGGATTTGAGGACACCCTGTGATCTTTGCCATAGTCCAGGCATTGTGAAAAATCTTATTCCCTTATCCAGCCAATTCTCTTTACAAAATTAGTAGGAAGTTAATTCTCTGCTCCTTTAGGCCTTTAGGCGTCCATGAAAAAAAGTGCCATCTGCTCATTTTCAATAGTAATCAAGTTGCTAAATATATTAGTCTTCTGATTAATCTCAGGTTCAAGGACTAGGAGGCCCAAGGTTTTGGACGGAGCACCAGAAACACATCTTGCACGCAACTGGCAGAAGAAAGGAGCACCTGGACAACTGACAAAGGAAAGGAGCACATTAGGCACTTCATTCCAACTTAGTGTAAAGTAAGTCTCAATTGACAAGTCCAGCACCATCCTAACCCCACAGAAATTTTGACTGATTGTTTGCCATTGCCCCAGAGTGAGCTCTTAGGACAGTATTCTTAATCAGAGGAGAGATCCATATGGAACCACTTGGTACATATAGATACACAGATTACGGATATCCCAGGGCTGTATTATTAGGTGACTGGAAGCGGCAACTTCAAGATCAGGGGCCAGAGAAACTGAGAACATTTCCCATCTTTCTTTCCTCAGCATTGCAGATATGAGGAGAACAGTTTGGTATTTTGCTGAGAGTGAAAAGAGTAACTTCTTTTTCCCTACATGTTTCCATTATCACAAAAGGCACATGGATGATTTAGCAAAGGAGGGAAAGGAAGCAAGCACTGAGGCAGCTAGCAATTCATATTTACCAAATGTACTGAAGAAAATATCAAAACTAAGCAGCCTGCCCATTCTGGCATTGACTACTCTTTATGTTTTGGTCATGTTGATATATAATTAGACTTCTTTTAAAATTCAGCAGTGTCTGGGATTATAAATCCCAGTGGCTGTGGTTGCTGGAAAAATTCCCAGGGGATGATAGAATTTGGCCTCTTGTCTGGTCTCTGTGTTTGCACATATAGAAACCCAGACACAGCTATGCTCTGCAGTCTAGACCAGCCCTTAGAATGCAGGTTCCTAAGGGAAAAAATACATCTCCCTCATTTTGCATAAGGCACTATATAGCACACTTCTCAATACTGTGAAAATATCCAGCTGTCCTCCACTGAGTTCAATAGCATTGGTATACTGGAATCAAGGAGAAGGTAACTTACAGTACATGACCCCTGGTTTGTAAACATGGCAATTCATGTTCAGGCAAATTTCATTTGCTTTCAGCAGGTCTTAGAACACAGTATTGATCCATCATTTTTGCCTTTTATTGGAGGATTTATGTATCTGTAAAATAGGTTAGCTCATTACACCAACAGATAGACTGGTGCTATGCTTCTGCCAGACCATCTTTGATTGTTGAAAACTCTGAGTTGTAGATAGAGGTGAAATAAAGCAACGTGTTCCACTACAGCAGTCTGCATTGTTTAATGGAAAGACATTGCATTCTAAGATGGTTTGGGTACATAGCTAAATACACAGAAAATCGAGATGTATTTTGTACCACTGCGACATCAATTATCCTGTTCCTCTCATACAGCAGTTTTCTGTATACTTACGTAAACTTGGGATGCATCCAGATTAAACACATTCTTGCCTGTTTTGTCTTTTTTTCCAGATTGCTCCATTGGAACGTGCCCAATCCAATTTATACTGGATGACCTAGTAGTTTCCTCTCATGATATTTCTTCTGGAAATATAGACACTTACAAAAAAGGTCATGGCTTTTTTTCTCCAATAAATGCCAACCTTCTTGGACTTAAAATTGCATATTAATTAACATATTTTGTCAGTGTACTTGGTGGGGAAAGAAATCCAGGCTTAATTCATCTGTTTGCAGGAATACTTTCTTGTAAAAATGGCAAAATAAGAAGTAATATGAAAATACAGGTGAAAAGGAAAGGAAACGCAGAACTTTATGAACATCACAGTTTCCTATTTGTTAATAATATGGCCTCTAAACAAGATCCTTCACTTTGCTCTGTCTCTGAAGCCACCAGTTTTCTGGAAGGAACTTTGTTGGACAAAAAGATATGGATATGGAAAAAGGAAGTCTCCAATCACTTGGAAACAAGTAATGTGTTTCCTCAGTCGCAAACTCAATTCTATGTAAATTATACATTACTACATTATACTTTAACAGAGTGCTACAGTTAAGGCAACTTTTTTGTTTCTCTCATTGGTTTTTCTGCCCTGGTCATAGGATGCTACAGGTTTTTGCTGTTTCAATGCAAACACATTTCAGCAATTCTTTGTTTTGTGCTATTGCAAGAGGGAAATTAAAATCAGAGGCACAATATTCATGCAAACCTCAGAATTTGCTCTGAAAGCACTTCCGCACAAGACTTTATAAATAAAATCCTGCAGAAACTTCTAGCAGGTCAGAAACAGGAGTTCTAAATGAAGTTATGTGTAGCTGAATGAAGGCACAAATTATTGATGGATTTTCTGCACACAACAAAAAGGCAAAGAGCTACATTTTACCACCCTTTCCAACAGCTTGAGGCCAAAACACTTACGCATGAACGTAACAAGTAACCTGCAGGTGCCAGAGAACTGACTTTGTCCCTTGCATCTGCAGGGATGGAATTAAAATATCTGCAGAAGAAATAACTGGGATTTGTATTGCATACATAATTATTGCATAATTCAATTAATGAATGTTATAGGGCCTTGTAGCAAAGATGACTTCCCATATTTTCTTTCGAGATTTTAATTAGCAGATATTTTTGCATGTCCCTTACCCCACAGTGAATTCAAAGGATGAGTCTGGCTATGGCAATTGCAGCCAATAAATTAACTGCTAGAAGAACAATTCCATTATTTGATTTAGGGAAAAGGGAACCAGAGGGAACCAGATTTTCTTATCAATTCACTTTTGAAAGTATTTCATCATTAGCTTCACTGTTTCAAAGTGTCATTCTCTTGACATAGTTCTAAGAAGAAATTATTGGAAAAAAAAAAAAGAAAAAGACTCTTTGATTAGGCCTTCCAGAAAGAAAAAAGAAAAAAAAAAATCAAATGAAAGGGAAGCATCCCACTGATCCATTTGATGAAAACTAGTGTCCAAAGTGAAACATTCCAACATATAAATTCTATAAACAACTGTTGACAGGGTTTTCTATATTTATATTTGGAATTTTCATTTTCAACATTGTGCAACAGCTTAAAGAGGCAAATACTGTGCTTCTTCCTTATTAGTTTAGTGGGCTAGTGAAAGATGCAACCTGAAGTTTTATTATGCAAACAGCTATACCCACTTAGATAATAGGAAATACCTAACAGATTCAAAACTAAACAAAGAACAGGCGTATTAAAAGTAAAGACTAGGTCTAATTCTGAGCAATATATGAAAGCTAGCTTATCTGGTTCCACTTCTGTACCCAACTGATTATCATGGTAGAGTTCAGCACAAATGCAGTACTTGTCAAGGGAAGTTCATTACCCTTTACCTGGTAAGCTATTCCAAAAATCTGTAGGCTATACCCTTAACTATAGTAATAGAATATGCAGAACCTTGACTAAGGAAGGACTAACTGGTCCAAGTCTGTTTCATAGTCAATTCACCAGACGAAGCGTGGCTTCCTCCTTGGGGGAGGGTCCTCAACTTGAGGTGCTTCCAGCTGACCCTCCAGAGGTCAACTTGGATGAATCATAATGCTTAGTCCTAGTCTAGAATCAGGTCATTGAAAAAAAGGACACAATCTTGTCAAGATGTCTATGAAGAATAGACCTTATTATTACAACAGAGTTTTGTTTGTTGAGAGTTTCATAGTAACCTAGTTGATCTAAAAAATTCAGAGAGTACACAATGCACACGGGCGTTCGTTGCATAACTGAAGGCAAACCACAATACAGTGTGTTATATTTCAGACATTAACCACAAAATGACGCAACAGAAAATGTTTGATATGTTATCTGCCTTTAGACATATACTCAGCACAAACATTATATTTGCTAGGCTTTACCTAAGGACTAGAAAACTGTTTACAGATCTAAATTCCATCCCCTCTTTTTTTTTTTTTTTTCCTATTAATAAAAAATCAGTGGGAGAGAAGCATATCTGAAGGTCTTAAAGACCCTTTTCAAAAAGCAAATTTTGTGTCGAGAAGCCAAAATGTAAACAAACAGAACAACATAATTTTAAAGAGAATTTTTGATATAGCAACAATAAGAATTTTTTTTTTCAGGTGTGTCATTTTGTAAAAGCAAAGATTTATATCCATTTTAAAACAAAATGTTCATATAGTTATACTCAGTTTTGAAATCAATTTAAAAATATATATACTTCTGTTGCTGTCCATGTTAGATTAACCTGACAGCAGTGGATCCTCCCTTTTTCCATTAAAGAAAGGAATGTTTTGAATAATTCTTTGTATATACAGTATTCATTGGCCCTAATAGGCCTCTGATGCTGATCTAACCACTCTCACTCCCAGCTTCTTCCCCACCTCTATTTTTTCTTTTAAAAAGGGAAGCTAATTGGAAATGATCCAACCAAGTTAAATGGGAATTAGAAGAGTTAGTCTTTAAATAACATGGCTCACAGCCTGTTCTCCCTTTCTTTCTTGGGATTAATTCCATTGAAATCCCAAGAACTGCTTTGAGTTACACCCGTAAAATTAAAACCAGAATGAGATCTATGGATTTTTACAGACCAAATCACATGATCACACACCCTGTTAGTCAGAGCTTTGCGGATAGGCAGTGAATACCATACACCTCTTGTAAAAGAAGAGATTTTTGGCCCCGATCTTCTTTTAATACCAGATGTTCGCAGTCCCAAATGAATATGAAATAGTTTATGGTTTTGTATCAAGGAAACACAAAAATTTATTATTTCACACCATTTGGACATGAAATTAGCTGACACTGGCTAGACTTGAGGAAAAATCATTTTGTAGCATTCAAATGAATGAGGATTTGAAATTTAGAATTTTTCAGTATTTAGAAAAGCAGCATTGTTTGATGTTGAGCTAGGAAAAAAAATAAAGCAACTAAAGAGCATTTGGGGGACAAAATTCATGGAACAATACATCATACAGTAGCAAAAAAAGTAAGTCCAAATGGTTGAGATCATAACTTGTTTATACTTGCTTAGAGCACCAAAGCTTTACTTGTAACAAGTTGGTGATTACAAGGAATATACATTTCCTCATACCTGCCTCTATGTATTTTATTTAACCCAGTGGTGTATGCTCCAAAAAGGCTATCAAACATTTCCTGCTCCCTATTCCTTAAAAAATATCTTTGTTTCCTTGGGAAGATACTTCTCAGAAGTGCGTAAGTGATTAGAAGGATTTAGACTGGGCAGAATTTGATGTGTCACAGAACCAAAGGCTGGAATTTCCCCAGAAACATTTCATCCAATTCCCAGGGCTCAGGTACACATTGCTGTAAAGCAAAGTTTAACAGCTAAGGACTGATCAGCTGCCACCTTCAAGGATCATTTAAGCAAGGGAAATCTAATGACTTCTCTTATGACTTCTTTACTTGCAGCAAGGGACATTTTGTTTTTGGCCTTTTGAATAGTCTTTTGGCATAGCAAAAGATGAAATCTTTCAGTAAGCCCTTGCCTCTTACCAGCTAAAGTCCAAAGACATTGTTAGTGTGTACCAAATATGCTGTCATTCTGCTTTCTCTAATTCTGTGACAAATATAATAAAGGATGCAATAGGTAGGCTTACTCTCATCCTAAAAATGCCTAGAAGAGTCTGAGAAATGAAATACACTCAGCAACAAACTATGAGAAGCCTGAAATTCTAAAAAAAACCCCATAATCTCCTTAAAGATTTTTAATAACTTATGGTACCCTTGAATCTGGACTGCAATCAGTAAAGGCAACAGTTTAGAGGAAGAATAAATCTGGTAGCACTTTAAGGACAGAATAGAGGGAACATGACCTAAGCCCCACTTTTTCTGATTGAAGTATCCTGGGAAAAGTTAATTAGGAAAATATGACATTAGCTTAATACCACATCTGAAAAAAACAGGGCTCTTCACACAGCGTTGAACATCAGTGCACCATCAGTAGTAAAAGTGTGGTGAAGTACTTCAACAGGTATTTGTGTGTCATCCTGATTTAGTAAAAAAGAAACAAACAAACAAAAAATCCTGTCTTCTAACATGAGTAAAATGCAATGAAACTTTTTGCAAAATTACAGTGTTGGAGCAAAACATATCCATTATTTGGTCTGATGCAAACAACTAGAGTGCACTATGTTTTTCTTTTGCAGTTTCGCTGCCAAATTTAATGCCATAGTAATGATTCTCTCTCAAGCAATTGCTTGATACTTTTGTCTACAGAAGCAACTTTCAGGGCCAGTAACTCTGAAACAAATTGAACTTTGAGAAGCAGAGCAGACTCTTTAGAGAAAAATGTACTGATTTTAACTGAAAAACTTTCAAGCTTACAACTACAAGCCTGAGTCATAGGTGATTCCATATTCTAAATTCATCTTTGTACCACAGATTTTTTCACAACTTCATATTAACCAACAGGGAATGTAAACCTTGTAATACAGATACTGTTCTATGTTCACACTGAGTTGCATATTTATTTCAAATGCACAGAACATTAGAAAGAAATTAGCTCACTGTCAGTGTGATTATGTAAAATAAGACAGTGATGGACACGAATAAAGATTCATATTGAGCAACACCCACCTGGGAGGTCTGTGGAGTATCTTTTTTAAACATTTAACACAATTCCATATTTAGCTTTTGATTGTTGCAATTTTGTGATATTTCCCTTGTTATTATAGTTGGCTTGTAGTGATTTTTACATGTACTCTTCTTGGCCCCGGTAACTCCATCTGTGTATCTCCATATCCCTCTTAGTTACTTGTATGACAGTTGTGCTTAGAGATCAATGGTAACATTAGTGCCAGAGAGGCACAAACATGAGAGGCACCCATTGCTACAGATTATTTGATTAAATATTGCTTTTCCTGTGTATGAGGTGGGTGGAATTTTATGGCTTTGCTTTCCTTTTCCTCCTGATTACAGTCATGAATTTATTTGTAAGATCACCAAGAAGTCTTTAGTTTGCTATAGTTTTGTGATTCTAGCATCACAGTGACATTGGCAATGACTAATGTAAGCAGCCAAGAGTCTGGAATGTTTTAAGGTTAGAAATGGAAACTGGAGAACAGAATTTTGTTTGTTTGTTTGTTTGTATGTAGAATTTGTCTCGTGCATATTACTAATATTTTTAAGTCTCTAACCTCCAGTCTGCTTTTCTGTTGGCCTTCATTTGAAACAATGGTAATTGTATTGCATGGTAAGAAACAATAATCCTTATAACCAAGTGAACTACCTAGTTTTTCTGGAGGCAAAAAGCAATATTTTGCATACTAGAAAGGAAGGTAATCTCAGATGAAAATCTTAGCAACCCTGAACCTTCTCTATCAAACCTGCTCTATCTAATTTGTTCATCTGCTACCCTAAAAATACACATCTAAATGTAGCAATCCTTTTACAACCCAGGCCATTTTTGTTTGTTTGTTTGATGCCTTTTGAGCTCTGTAAAGATTAAAGTTGTAGGCACCATTATGCAATGAATAATGAGTAAATAATATAACGAATAATGAATAACAAATATTTATTTTCAAGAGAAGGGGAGAAGGAATTTTACCAACCTTTTCCTGACTCCTCCAAAATGAAATTTCTTCTCCTAAAATGCCACTTACAAACACTGAAGAGAATCAATAGATCCATAAAGCCATGATTGTGTTTTTTTCATACCTGATGATTTCTCAAAAATAATTGGTAAAGCAGAGAAAGCAAAAGAAAAATTTTGCATGCCCATTGCAGTGTGGGAAACAAGGAAAATAATGACATTCTGTTTTTCATGAAATGGAGAGCACTCACTAAATTTAACAGAGACTTTAATAGCACACACACAGAAAGATCAGAAGCAAAAGTACATGGTATCCCTTGCTCCCAAGCCAAGACTTTAGGGAGCACAGTTTGTTTTAAAAACCCAGCAACTCAGATGGCCACATTTAATAGCTTGATGACTATTGAGAAATGTTATTTCATCTATATTGCCCAAACACCAATAGGAAATCTTTCAAAACAAGTAAAATATTTCAAAAGAGAATAAATCCTTTTGAAGTGTTAACCATGATTATGCAATCTACCACAATCCCCAGATGTCTCAATTCCTTTCTGCAGTGACTGTATTAGAGGTGGGAAATCAATCTAGCCTATGACCATAGCTTCTGTGCAGAGGTTATAATTAAGGACAACAGTTAGTGCCCATTCCAAGTGTGGTTCTCTGAAATAGTACATTGGATAGAAAGCAGAGCAAGAATACAAACCTATTTCAGATGTGCCATCACTGAATCATTGCACAGTAAAAAGCCTTTTCAACTAACCTAAGGCATGCTTGAGTTGAAAGTTTGCTAGGCTGCCTATATTACAGATACAAAGCAGAGAGGTGCAATTTCCCTCTGCACCTCTCTCCTTAGTAATTAACAAAATTACAGGCTAATGCAACTTTAGAAGTTCTAAGCTCTGGATCTCTTGCCAACACTCACCTCCAGTAGAGATGGTCTTCTTAAGCAATCATTATTAGGTGATAAAATACCACAATAATGAAGTGCTACAGAAATGCTGGCTTACAAGGCGAGATGTTACAAAAAATCCTAGAAGATAATCATGAGCAATCCTACAAAATGACTCCTTTCTTTTAATATGGGGAGGCAAAGGATGTGTAATTGAAAGGACAACTTTACATGAAACATACACTTCTTATTCCAGAATGATTCAGCAGATGAGGTGTAAATGCTAAACTGAACCATACTGATGTCATCCCCCCACATCTAAATCTCTGGAACATGACCCTGGCAACACAGGTAATGATGTTACTAGACTATATGAGTAAGCCAAATATTGTTTAAGCAGTTGTAGTGCAATTTCCCTACTGCAAGCCAAATAGACTTGCCAATAAGTCCTCCAAAGGCTTAATAAATAGTAGGTTAACCATGATCTATATGTCAATAAAACAGCTGAATCAGCCTTTGTAACTCTAGAGAGGATGCAGTAATGCAGCAAATATTCAGGTGACTTACCTAGCAACACTACATCAATCTTGGGTTTGCATGATCCTTGTGTTTGCATGATTCAAGCAAAGGCTCCATCATGTCATTTTTATTCACATGGGTATGCATAGACTGGCTAACAGGAAGAGCCTTCATCATTCCTGTATTTCATAGCAGAACACAGAGGCATAAATTAACCTTCTGGCAGCACTAAAGAGACAACCTCATCACCTCAGAGAGAGAGTTTTGGGTGAGTCAAGCTCTTCCAAATCTCCATAGAGGATGTCCTACTGCCAGATATTTTACTTCATATTTTAAATCTTCATTGCTGGTTTAATAATTCTTTCCTAGCTAGCTGTTACCTCTTCAGTTTCAGAAGCAAAGATACATCCTTCAACAAGATGATCAAGACAACTAATGCTGTGCCAAGTGATAGAACAGATTTCTTCTTTGTTTCCACTGCCCTTCCCTCTGCCAGACCAAAAAAACGTCTAAAAGGAACTCTGTGCCATAGCTGTTTGGGAGACCATTGTTTATTAGGAATCAAGAATAATGTTTCTAAGTAGTTATCTCATTACACAGGTAACAGCTACTCTTATGTGTATTTAGATTTTAAAACAATTTTCCCTTCAATATTTTTTGATTAATGAAAACTCAAGTTGTAATAAGAAATCATTAAGTGTACCAATTCAGAAGTTTGATTTAATTTTTTTACACATTTTCAATGTCTTAACTGTCAAGTAAGTTAAAGAAAAACATCAGCTATTAAAAAACATGAATTAAATGAACATATGAGTTTATTTAAAAGTTTTAAATGTCAATAAAAATAGTAATAGTTTTTCATATTGTATATTTATATTTATAATATTTTAAAACACTCATCACAGTAATATTTTTTTAAATAGCTAATTTTGATTTTTTTTATCTTAAATTAGCTGAGGACACCAGCAGTACCTAATAAAACAGCAGACCTCAATTCCTTCACCTTAAGCTCTTTTCATATTTGCAATCACCTGAAACAGGAAGCAAACAAACAAAAATAACAACAACAACAACAACAACAACAACAACAACAACAACAACAGAACAGGCCACGATCTGAGATCTTATGACATGGGAGAATTAGATACTTCTAATTCAAGACAAGAGTATTTGCAATTTGTCTGTATGCCTAATTTGTAATTTTAAATAGACATTTAAAATCTATGTTAAAATAGCACACACTCACTTTTAACAGAACTATACTTCCTAACTCAGTCATATCAGACGTTCTAACAGTCACATTGCAGTAGCTTTGTTAACACGGAGAAATAACTATATTTAGTAGAAACAACAAAGGCCTGTTATAGTCTTTAAGGAAAAGTAAAACAAAACAAAGAAACAAACAATACACTGACAGCAGACACGTTAGCTCCGCTATTGTAAAGCAGGGAAAGTATTTACCATCAAATAGCTATGAAAAAATTGTAATTCCCATTCCTCAGATCAATTTGCCCTTTTTTTACAGTGTGTATGATGACTTCTCAGCACTAACCAACTATGAAAATCAACATATACCACCAAACCAAGGTCAAACAAGTGACCTGACCTCTTTTTAGTATCCATCATGGTAATTTTCAATCTAAAACTCATTTTGAAGTAATCAGAAGTGTGAGAATATGAGACTGATTTTCACCCTACATGAGAAAGGCTGTGGCATGATTTTTTTTTCAGAGTACTGAAATTAAGATCTGATATAACACGTTTAATTTGGTGTGTAATTAGCTACATGATTTAACTAAAAAAATTGTCTGTGAAGACCACAGTAAAAAGAAACAAGTTACGAGATTATAAAAGTGCTGCAATGATGTCTATGATTTTGTAAGTAATCCATACAAAGCTAAATTTATAAAAGATGGGGAGCATTTCCATTGCTCTGCCAAACTAAAAAGTATTAGATACCATCATATTTGCCCCATGGAACAGTAGCAAGGAAGTCCTCCTTAGTAAGTCATAAATCTTATTTCTTCTTCCCAAGACACTTCGGAATCTACTGTCAATTTGGGTTCTCACAGAGCTCTTGGCATGAGGTGATAGAGCTTCTAGACATGAAACACACAGAACTATTTTGAACTTGCTGACAAATATTTTAAGAAGAAAAGGGGGAAACACACTCTACTGATACATAATCTAACAGGATGCTAATATCTACTTTGCCAGGTAGCCTGGTGATGGAGCTGAAATGTAGGAAAGCCCGCAATAATCACATCTCCCGACATCTCTGTGTGGCCCTCCTCTTCCTCACAAACCCAATTCTTATCACATACTCCAATGACAATAGAGTGGGTTGGAGATGTGAACTCCTTAAGCTTTGCAGGCAGCAAGCAGCATATTGCATGTCTGTGCAGGCCTTAATTTTTTCAGCTGTGAGAACTGAAGTATTTTTCCTTTGGTTTCAGTTTTTATGATGTGGATCAGTATCAAGCACAATTGATATTTTATGCTGATAAATGGCTTGCTGTTTCAAATTACTGCAAATCAAATTATTTCATTCTTGACAATATGGGAACAAGCATTCTCATTCTTTGTTTTTCAACAAGTCATTTTTAAAAAATGAAAATCATTGGAACAATCCTTTAGAGACAGTTAAAAACATAGATAGCAAGAACATGAGACACATGAAAAAAAATTCTGTCTGGAACTGGAAGAGACATCATTAATTAGTGCATGTATATAAAATACAATTTACAGATTCTCATCAGGCCAAAGAGCTTTGAAAGTTACTTTTATGATCTGGGAATGGAAAAAAATGATATTGATATTGTATTTCCTCCAAATATTTAATTCATCTTTGAGAAGATTCAGTTCACCTGCAAACATGACTTGACAAATCTCATTTTCCAAAAGGTTTCTTAGCTTTATTGTCATATGGGCAAGAATAAGCAGGCTGACCAAATCAGTGAATTTGGTCACAAGACTACCTTAGTGGAAGTCATGTTCTCTGGGAACTATTCTATCTAGCCATATTTTTAGGAACTACAGAGATATACACCATTAGAATTACATAATACTCCTACATATAAACCTCTAAGGCAATAATTTATGGAGGCCAATAAAAGTATTATATTGTACCTGCAGAACTGAGACGGATTCTGTTATTACTACATATGGATAACTTTAATTAAAGATACATGGAAATACCTGCACCAGAATAAGTCTGTCGCTAGATTAATTTATGGCTTCTTTCCAGGGAGTGCTCCTTCGGTTTTCAAAGATTGGGTAGTCAGAAACGGGTTGGTTTCCAAATGTAAGAGTAATTGATAAGGGTAGGTCACATAAAACACACACACACACACACAAAATATATATATGTATATATACATATACATATATATATATATATATATCTTGTCCTTCAAGATGTCAGATTGAGTAGAACTCCAACCAAACCAAAAGCAAGATAAAAACATATAACTGGGTTTTTCGTTGGGGAGAGGTTAAGCAACTAAAAAATTCAGTCCAGTGAAGGAATTTTTGCGCTGACTGAAGAAGGTAATGCATTGACCAGAAAATTACAGAAAATTAGCCTGCACAGCGAGCTTGTGTTGCCCATAAAAAAAAAAAAAAAAAAAAACCTCTTTAAACTTAAATGTGGTCATTAAACATGCCAGTTGCCTAGACTCTGAGTTTGATTCAGGCAGGACTCAGTGCATATATTCTATTTATGAGTGGAATAAAGGAAACAAGGAGCAAGGCAGCTTTCCATTAGGCTTATCCTTAAACTATATTAGTCTCTTAGCAGCTAGTCAGTAATGTCCTCAGAGTTAAGTGCAAGTGCTGTTAAAGGCAGGATAGTGGTCTTGCTCCCTCTCATCCTCTGCATCTTGCTTATGGTCTTGTTTATCTTACGGTTTAGATTATGATTAATTGTAGGGAAATAAATTTAGTACTTGGAATAATGACGAGACTCTGACAGAATGGCCATAATTCCTAAACTCTTACAGTAACAAACAGAACACTAATCGCCAGCAGTCTTTGCACACGTGATAAACTGCATTTGCCTATATTAAACATTAAGGAAGAAAATGTTATTTTTGGGTCTTCTCACAGTTCAGCAAGTCCAAGATAAACCCAGTAAAAAGTGTTACAGCAGGCCTGTGGGGGTGGAAAATGACACATGAATACAAATAACAGATTTTACTACAGGTTCAAAGGCTTGGTAACCTTTGATTTTAGAATATTCCCCTGCTCTTTTATTATTTATTTATTTACTCTATTTTAAGAGCACAATTAATTTCAAGCTTTCACAATTAAAACTGTTTTATCTGTAGACCCAGCCCATGGGGTAGGACATGGCCAGTGGTGGCCATGGGGCTCCCAGAGCCACCCAAGGCCAGTCACAGCCTGTTCTAGCTTGTTCCATCTGGTACCAGCACTGCAGAAACATCCAGTCCCCTTCCCAGGGGCATAAGGGGAGGATGAGGGGAGACAATTTAACCAATAAACTGTGGTTCAGGCACAAGTTTTCCAAAACAAAAAGGGGAGGGAAGGGGAGAGTAAAATTTGGTTAGAGCTGCTGATTTTTCTTTGGGAAGTTACTATCAGAAAAACCACTCCATCTAAGATGAAATGTTTTGATAAGGTACTTATTTTTCCACTGAGCCCTTTAAAGTTTGAAATGGTGAGATTTTCTTATCCAGGGAATATTTCAACCATTTAGAGCAAATATTTTAAACTTACAATTGAAATAGCAACTTCCATTTCATTTCTTTGATCGTATAATGCAAAATCAGGTGTCTTGAGGATCCAAGTACTTAAAATGTGTATATTTAAAACCACTCAAGTTTGTTTAAAAGTTACTCATTTGCCATAAAGACTAGACCTTTAAGTATATGCTCTGCTCCATCTCAAAACAGGAAAAGCTCATAGTATTGGGACCTTCAAAACTGCCGTGAAGCCTAAAAATCCATAAGACACTTAACCAAATACTTCTGGATTTTGATACGGAGTGTGTGATTTGGGAAAGAGATAGTGTTGCCCTTTCCATCCCCTGCACCTGTGTAATTCATAATACACTAGTTCACCTTCTAGGTCAAATTTCTGAGGGACATGTGACTTGCTTGTTGATGCTAGTCCTCGGTCAGCTCAACCTTGGGTCCTGATTGTCCATTTTGTCTAGAATCTACTATCATTAGAATGTAGACCATTTTGTCTACAGTCTACTTAACACTGGCCAGTATTTCTCCATATTTCCCTGGATGCTTGTACCATCTTGATGCAGCTGTTTATTTGGTTCATCAGCCTGTTTTATGTTAGGTAATCCCTCAGACTAATTAATCCCTCAGACTAAAGAGGCTGAAATATTACATAGATGAGGCTGTGGTCTTCAAAATCTTCTCTGCTAACTGTTTATTTCTCTATTCTCTTGGTCCTTGCCCTCTTTTCTTTCTGCCTATACATGGTAACTCATCTTTCCATTTAAAAATAAACTATTTAAAATCAGTTCAGGATGATTTGTAGAGTGTTAACTCCAGTGCTAAACTGCATTTCAGGTATATTACGCCTGCAAATTCCTTTCTTGACCCCATGCAGACTTACCACTTGACAAGATTTACTTAGGTGCATATGGTCAAACAGAATAAACCCATTAATTCAACTTCTGTATTTAGGAAAAAAAAAATCCATCTGCATATTTCCATATAGGAAACACTGATAAAAATACCTTGAGGAATCAGATCTTTGCAAAGTACAAACAGATACCTAGACATTATTTTCTAAGAAAAAAAAAAAGTACATCTTGTGCTATTGCCACTCACTGAACCTAAGGTAAACTGAGATGTTTTTAATACAGAAGGTCTTAGTAAGTTGGTGAAGTTTATTCAGTATCTGTGATAAAATCTGCTTTTGTACTTAAAAGCCATTCAAAGAACAATAGATAGAGGATATTGTAGAAAAGGTGGTTGAGGGAGTAGTATGTTATGAAAGCTGGTGATCTCTCCAACAGTCTGGCAATATTACGGCCACATTTCAGGCACTGTTTACTTTCATTGCCGGAGTCCAAGAGATACAGGTGTGGCTAACTTGGCAGATTTAAATCTTCTAGTGTACAGGCTTGTAACTCAGCATTAGAAACAAACAAACAAATGGTTCGTACATAAATGTATTTCAGCCTGTGGTTGAAAACAATATAAAATCAATTTAGCTTTGCAATTTGCTACAAACAAAAGTTAGACAAACATTAGATCTTTCCAGAAGAAATTTACATGGTGTCATGCAATTGACTGCATTATAAGAACAGTATGTTCTCTTAATGCTTCTGGAATTGATGTACCTCAGCAAATAACCATTCCATCAATCATTATTTAAAGAGTGTGTGACAACAATTGCAACCAGTGTCTTGGAACCTCCCTTCAAGGTCAAGAGCAAACAGTTATGGAATTAAATGGACAGAATTTAAGGAAAAAGGAATAAGGAAAAAAAATCTGCAACCATACTAAGATTTTTATCAATGAATGGAGATACCACAGTGATCATGGGCAAATATATTTACAAATATATGCTTGGGAATCCTCTTTTTTTTTGTGGGTCAGAATAAAAATGCAAATTAAGAGCACAGATTTAGACTGCCTTGTATAAAGGAGGAGAACTGTTGAACAGGGCTACTGTTTCCCTGTGAAGTAGGGAAGTACAAGTGTGGACACATGCTTGCTCTCTTTGTTAGGAGACCTTTAAACTAGAAATGATTATGACAGGTGTCCATAGGTAGACACAACTGTGAGTACGTAGACAAATCAGAAACAGGAATAAGAATTCACAAGAAGCACAGGGTCACTTAAAAATAGTGTGACATTTGGATGAATAGCTTCAAATTCTATACGCTAAAGCTAGCAATATGGAGAATAAGTAGGAGGATCTGGAAGCTGTATATATATATATGTATTTTAAAGAAGTATTGTTTAATTGACTGCAATTCACATCATGGGAACACCACTGCTGGAAAAAAAATCAAAATGAAAAGGAAAATATACTCTGAGTTTAACTGCTTAGCAGAAAAAAAAATGCATTTAAACAAGCTGTAGATGGTGGTAAATGGGAGAAATAACCATTAGGGTGGGTGTATAAAAAAAAAATCTGATGGATGGAACCTGGGGGTGTGGGTCTAGTCACTAAAAACCACAAGAATTAATGTTATGTGGTGATCTATTTGGAACAGAATCCATCTGGACAGTGCGTACTGCAACTTCTTGAGATACATCAAGAACATACCTAGCAGATGGAAAGCCTCTTGGATATACTCTTCTAAATTCAAATGAATTAGATGAATTAATTCGATGAATTAATTTATGGAAAGCAAAGACAGAAGATAGCCTGTGGGCTAGCAATTATGAATTCCTTCTTGAAGAAGAGGAAAATGGAAAAGTGAGTACAGCGAACTGATTCATATTTTTATTCCTCTCTTTATATTCATGTTCATATTTTTGTTCTCCATATTTTTGGAGTTTACATAAATTGAACCATATATTTGCTACTTTTTTTTTTTTATCTGAAAGGAAAAGATAATGCAAAAATGAACAAAAAATCAATCTTCAAACATCAATCAATCTTTCAAAATAAAGTATTGGAAGATTGAATTGTCTATATATTATTCAACTGCTAAAAAAAGAATAGATGTTTTGTTAGTAAACAGATTCACCATGAAATATTACAAAAGATGTAATAGAATCTGTATAATTCACCACCTAGCGATACAGCAACTGAAAGTGCTTGGCAGAGGGATACAGCTACTAACTGCCATGAGCATGATTGTGCAAAAAACAAAAATATTGCTGGAAAACAGAAATAATATTATAGATACCTGGAGAAATAGTAGAAATCGAGAAGGCAAGAAAATGTGGTCCAATTACTCCCTTCCACCATGCGCATACATCTTGAATACTATTGGAGCCACTAGTCTCACCGTCTCATAAAAGAATACAGACTACCTTGACTATCAGATTGTTATGGTAGAGAATGTGAACCTTTATGTGAATAATATCCAGTAACCTGGAAAAGGTTTAGAGAACCTTTTAGATTTAGAGAATCTTGCATAAATGCATATGATATAACCATGTATGTAAGCACATCAGGGGCAGAGGAAAAATAAAGTTATATATATGTCTGTCAGTGAACCAATATGAGGAAAAATAAATAGGAAGACACTAGGTCACATTTGACTGGGAACATTCAGAGCCAAAGACTATAGAACTTGTAGCCACCAAGTAGCCCAAAAGCAGAGAAAAAATACAGGCCATTCCTAGTGTGAAGTGATTATTTTAAACTTCACTGATACTATTCTGGTATTTTCTTCTATGCATGTACAGGCTGGAAAATAAATAATTCAATAATCCTGCGACCTTTCAAACAAATACTTTGACTTATATATGGCAGATTCTGAGCACAGCAGATCCTACCAAATCAAAGTGTAGAGAAATTTAGGTTGGTTTCCATATTACCATAAGTGACTGAAATATAAAAGAAACCATTACCAGTTCGGCTTACCTATGCTTTTTTTAGTGGGAAAAAAGGTTATAAAAGCTGTAGAACAGTGTAAATTTAGTTTGAATATTTGTAATTTTAACTGTATATCTGCATCAGCCTCAAGATTGTATGTTTTACATCATTGAAAATATAGACACTGTTTGTAAACAGAACTACCAAAAACAATATGCTAGTTGTAACAAGGTTTGGGTAATGCTTCAGTAGGGGCCCTTTTCTGAATCAGATGCTAAAACACGTTTCTAAATGATACTGTTTCAAAAACAGAAAGATACGAATCATTACTAACATATTCAAGTTTTGATCATTGGGAATGGCAGGGTCATAGAGTTTCTTTCCCACAGAAAAGATCTCTGGAACTGACCCAGAGAATTCTGGAGAAAGATACTAAGACATTGAAAGTCAGACCACACTTCCAAATCAGAAACCCTACGAAGAGATTTCGTAATACAAATCTGTCTTCAGCCCAAATTGTGTCCTGGGCTGAAGTGAAAACTCAGAGCAACTCACCAGAACCTGCCTATTAAGAAAAATTCTGAAAAGAAACTTGCTATTAGCTATGCAGTCTAACTCTCAAATACAATTAGATCTATGCTTTTTATGGTCATCTTTTATGGTCATTTAATGTCATAACTGCAACCTGAGCCTAGCTGAGCTGAGCCTGTATTTTTTGGGTAAAGCCACAAAAAAAT
Source organism: Nothocercus julius (assembly GCA_013398735.1). Taxonomy (NCBI): domain Eukaryota; kingdom Metazoa; phylum Chordata; class Aves; order Tinamiformes; family Tinamidae; genus Nothocercus; species Nothocercus julius. The sequence continues at coordinate 1,081,215 of VZSV01000053.1, forward strand.
TAGAGCTGCTTCCTTAATACAGCACTAGCTCTCATGTAACACAAAACATACATCAGTTCACTTGGCTTAATCAACTATTGCAGCAGGGAAAAAGGAAACACCAAGTTACCTTTCAATATGTGTCTAAAAATCACAGTTGTCCTTATCAAAAAGATAAGGAGCTGTGTGTAACACTTTTTAAGGCATCTGCTGCTATTCTTATGTGTTTTGAGATAACAGAGTGCTGCATTATAGGAAGAATCATCATAAATGACTTCATACTCATAAACTCAATTTTTTTTTTCATTTTTCATCCTTGATGTGCAGGATTGCAGGATGGTTTTCCTCACTCCTTATTTTAGGACCTCTCAGACTTTCTCAAACACTGGTTTGCAAAATAATTCAACCCTCCTAACAGAGAAAACAATGTCTCATACCTTCTGTGGAATATAATGTTCAACCACAATGAGATAACATTGCAGCGTATGAGTTTCCCTATCTATAATCAGCATTCAGTCTCCTAACTTAGAATTATGAAAATTCTTTTTATATATTTATTGAGCTGTTTGCACACTTGGTTTATTTAAAAAGGATACTTTAAAGCAATACTATGCAAAAGTGAGAGTTCTATTTTTTCCATAAAATTTTCTTATTATTATGCATTCTCAGAAGCTTAAACATATATGAAGTTACCAAATAATATTTTGAATGAACAGTCAGCTTCTAATTTTGCAATGTCAATGTCACAGTAAATATTTTAAGAGAGCATTTTCACAGGCTTGCTAGATTGAAATATTCCACACATCAAACACATGTCTAAGAAAGTAATGCTTGATTTTCTTTTTAGCCTGTATCCAGAGTGAAGAGATATTTTGACTGTGCAATTTCAGCAGTACATTATGCATTTCTTACTACCTTTCTCTGACCACAGACATCAACAATCCTTACTGCCAGTGATTTTGACAGCTATGATTTGTCTTTTACACTTTCAGTCTCACTTCTAAAATGTTCCCAAGAGTGTCTCTTAAATGTAGAAAGATTTGAATTGAATAATAAAAAAAACCTCCCCCAAATAACCTGTCTATTGTTTCCTTCCTACTACTGTGCCAAGCTGAGATGCCTGCTCAAGTCATGTAGATCCCATAAGAGGTTGGGCTAAGTCAGTTCTCGTGCACTATTGTAAACTTGAAGATTTCATTAAGTTAAAGGCAATTTCTCCACTCTCCGCTCCCCTCCTTGGCCTTGTTATAGCTCCTTTACTCCACTGAAAAGGCATAAAGCCAATGGAAAATGCTTGTAGAAGTGTTAAAGTGCTCTCATTATAAAGGAGTAAAAGACAACAGAGTGTTTGTGTACAGGGACAGGGAAGATGGATAGTGGAGTCTTAAGCAGACTGTTCAAGCTCACTTTTAACCTTGGGACTTCTTCTACCCCTGGAGCCAGATTGCAAGCTACAGACTGACTGAGATAGTCACTGAGTGTCACTTAGTGCATGGCCTAAGCTAACATTCAAAAGGAGTATAGTTGGAGTAAAAGGATCAGGGATTCAAGGCCAGCAAATTTATACTGATTTATGTCAGGAGAGCATATGTATTTATTCCTATCAATCTTTCCTGCTTCCCTCCCTCCTCTTCTCAGAAAACACATCCTAGGTCTCCACATTTTCCAGTGTAATCACATTATTGTGATCGTTGTGAATTTTCCTCATCTGAGGTTTTGCTGAAAGTTTACCGCTAGACACATACTTACAGAGAATGAGCAATATCAATGATGAAATGGGAGTTCAGGCTGTGACTCATGTTATTTTGCATTTTCCAAGTAAATGGTCACAAATACCATACAATCAGAACATTAATGTTTCCAACCCAGAGCCTTGGTCTATCAGCTTCATTCAGGTTGCATACTTTTTCCAGCTATCACATCTTAGGTAAGATACCACTTGGATCTCCTGGGAGATATTTTTCTCCACTCCTACAATCTATTTTTGACATAAATCCATGGCCAATGAATCTTGAAGACCATTATAAAAATATAGAACTATTTCTCATGAGAAATTAGTCTGATATGATTCAAAGAGTCCATCATTTTTATTGCTCTACTAAGAATAATGTTGTTGGCTTTTGTCTGTAACTGTACATCTTGAGAAAGAACCACACAGAGCAAGTGACACATAGAGGGAACTTCCATGAATCATCTTTCATGCCAGACGCAGGGACATTTACTCACCTCCACTTGGTGGTATGTTAGCCAGGAATATCTCACCATCCAGTAAGGACCTGCAGATTAAAAGTGCTGGGACTGCTTACACCATGCTATACTGAGGTACAATGCTATAGAGAACCTCTACATCAAACCTTCTGTAGTATATTATAAGGTAAGGAAACCAAGGAAACCTTTAAGTGGTATATTTAAGCAGCATCCACTGTACATCAGTAGAGTCTGCAACTGATATTTCATTAAAGTAGCAGTCACTTCTATTCTGATTAAAAAAAACAAACTACTGCCTTAGGTAGGAATGTAGATGATATAAGTTTTCATAGGTATATCTGTTCAAATGGTTAAACCAATGGCATGTAGCATTTCTATATTATTTGAACTTATCTAAGAAGTTCACTTAATTAGGTAATCTAATAAAGTGTCATTGGTAAGCATCTAGAAATTTCTACTTTCCTTTTTAAGGTATGATTGACATTTTTGTCACAATCTCATCAGATCTGATCAGATTGTACTTTCATAAACATTCTGTGGCACTGAGCTCATTATCAAATCTAGATACGTGATACCTTAAATGTCATAAAGTCAGCCATCACTTTCCTGACTAGCGCCCAAATCTAGCCTGCTAAAAAAGTCCCTGAAGGGCTGCATTCACCATGCTTAACAGCCCACTTTACTATAGCTTCAGGGAAGATACCCTGATAGTCAGGCTTACAAAGAGTAGTTTAATACAGGGGGCCATACAAGATTATGTATCAGTGAAACACTTCAGTCACTTTCAGTCTATTCATGCTAAAATATGCATTTCTGTATGTGGTGTCAGTGGAACAGAATTACTTATGCATAAGTTGTAGATTGCTGTTCTGAAAGGAAATCTTCTCATAATGGGATGAATGTCTGTACAAATTACTCTTTGCATAAAGAGAAGCCTACCTTTATGTTTAATATCATGCTCCAAAAGAGAAAAAAGATATATGTGTATATATATATTTTTTTTTGTGGTGTGAGAAAACTTTACGGAATGTACTGGAATTTTCAGCAGACACAAAGTCCAAAATAATGGCATGACTGACCGTTTTATGCAGAAGCAGGGCACCAGTGAGCACCTTGTAGCAATGTACAAGGACCTTGGAGTTCACCGAGGCAACAGGTGTTTCGCGGCGCTCTAGTTGTGCTTCCAGACTGTGCCATCAGTGCGGAGCCCAAAACACAAAGCCTTCCTGCCTCCACTGACTGCACAGCCTAGGCCTACGCTTGCCTTCCCTTTACCTGCTTGTCAAGAGGGTACGGATGTACCTTCAAGATAGGTGCAGGGAGGCTGAGATAGCACAGTATGGGACAGTGGAGTACCACCTGCTCATGTAAGAGGGGAAAAGAAAAACACAATGTGCAGTTAGTTTCTTTTCCCCCACTTCTGTCCTTCCAACTATCTCCTCTTTATTGTAGTGATTAAGGACTTATCCGTTTCTTAGGCCTTGGTTTGCTGGCCTTCACGGCAGGTTTTATTTTATAACACTTGGCAGTGTGTTATGCCTATTTCAGAATGGTGTCATGTAGTACCTGGTGTTTCATTATTACCTAGGTTAAACTCAGTTTAAGGTAATTCTTTACCAGCTGGCCTTGATGAGGCCATTTGTCTTCTTAAGCATAGAAATAGGCATATTTTTGCCCTCCAGAAGTGGAAAAACAAGAACAAATGGTGTACATCTTAATGTATATAGTTGTTATAGCTAATCCTCAGGAACTCAATGAAAGAACCCTGCTGCTTCAGTAAGATGCAAACATTCAAGTTACTTCCGCTGTTGATGTGAAAAGCATCATTATTAAGACATCAAGCCGAAACACGGACTGATAACAGATGGAAGAATTTGGCCATTTTGTATTATATGTGAAAATGGATACACATAATTCTTTCATGCTACTGAGAGTAAAAAGAAAAGATTAAAAGCATTATTAAGTGCAAAGATTTATGAGTTCTGGCAGGTCTTCATTTTTCTGTTGGTAGCGATTTTCACACAGTTAGCAGGTTAAAACACACACACAAAATATACTCTTAAGAAACAGTGTCTCAGCTGTTGTCCAAAAAAGAGGAGATGAAAACTATCGGTGGGGACATGTTTAAGAAGAAAGATCCTCTACAAGAAACCTGAGTAGCAGAAAGAGAAACACTAAGGAAGGAGTCACCAAGTATTGAATAATGTCACAGTCAGCAATTCCAGTTGATATTGTATACTTAAATGTCTTGAATGATTTGGCCTTATTAGCAAGGGTGTGCAAAATATTTTTCAATAGTATTGGAAGGAGGAAAGGGAGGGATATCGAACACTTCTAGAAGCACCTAAATATGAATTAAAGAAGGAAAATAAGGCCTTGAAGTAAGAAGCAAATATCCTTAGTGCAGGGAAAATAAACTATCTTGATATATAAATATGGAGTAAAGCTACTGACATCAAATAACATAATGCAAATAACATAATAACATAATGCTTTCTGTTAAAAGAAAAAAATACTCGAAAGGAGTGTTGCATATCTATTTGTAAGGTATTTGTTTTTCTTTGGCTGAATAAGGATGTACAGCTATTACACACATTATACTAAATACATTCTCTTTAAAAGACCTTTGTATCCTAGAAGGAACTATTCTTAAATTTAGAAATGTTAGACATGACAGATATCATAATATAAACTTTAGCATTTAAAGGTAAAACATGCATTACGTTCCCCATTGTTTGTATTGGTTTTCCTCCCACTCCCCTCACTCCAGGAACTTTGAATCCATATTATTCAATAAAAACTTCATTTGTGACTTGGATCTGGAATGCTGACTGCTGGAATTCAAAGCTTCATAGACTACAATTGTGTCAAGTGAACGTCTGTTTGTTTTTTACAAGACTGAAAAAAAAATTACAGGAAATGACATTTTCCCCTCCAAGTGTTAATACACATTTTATTAGCCATTTTTGCTTCCATGTGAACAATTTCCTCTCTA
>VZSV01000053.1:1086425-1102351 GCA_013398735.1 Nothocercus julius
AGGAGTGACAGGAAGGTAGCATTAGCTTTCCTCTTGCACCATTTAAAATTTCTTGTATAAGAAAAAGTGACATATTATATGTTATAGCCTCATTTCTTCTTAGGTGTCTTGCTGATTTAATGGCACTGACTGTGATTCCAGTCTCTAGGCATTTGAGAGCTTTACAAACATGGAAGTATCTCACCAGATATCCTCTCAGTGCATACATGTTAAAAAACAGAAAGAAAAAAGTTGGCTACCAGGAAAATCTTCCCAATATGAAGCGCAATGTTCTTTTCAGTGAGGATCTACATTGTACATTACTTCTAATTACAGATGCTGTGACTGACTTGTGTATGTACCAAGGTGTGTCTGTCTAATTTTGTCATGCCTTAGACTTTGTTCAACGTAAGTCTTCGTGATGTGATACACATTCTGTTCATTCTGTTTTTCTATATTGATTATTTAGTAATCTAGTAAAAAGGTTTTTTTTTTTTTAAATGTAATATTCTTATAAATTAGCTCCATGCAATTGTAAAATTTAGCACGCCAGGATACACCTCTTTACTGCTTATAACGATAGGCTTTATTTAAAGGGAAAATTAAGTCCTTACTCCAGCATATTTCACAGTTTGTTTTTGGTATGATTACTGAGAATCCATACAAACTGTTCCTTCAACATTTGATGCAAAAGGCTGATGAAGAGCAGAGCCTTTTCCTGTCCAAAATATGAAAGCTGGAAACTGGTTGAAATAAACTGTGGACTTTTCATTCCTGTCCCATTCATGGAGATGGCTATGTGATGAGAAGTTTTGTGGTTCATAAAGACCTAGATCAGACCTCAGACCTAGCTTGGATCAGCAGTGTCCAGCTAACCAGCTGGCAGCACAGCACTGCAGTTGAAGAGCTGAGGTGAGTGAGCATGGCTCAGTTCCTTGTGGACATGTACCGAAGCACAAAGGTTGCTATCTCTTGTGGCCTCAGCAGACAGGCAGAGTAAAGTGCACTTATAAATACTAAATTCCCTTTTTAAAGGAAGTCAAGAAGCAGAAATGCTAGCTTCTAGCTGAAAGACATCAATCTAGGACAGAGAGTTTCATTCTCCAGCGCTGTCAGCTAAGCACGTCTTTCATGCATAATAAATTCAAATTTCCATTCAGTGAAAAAAAAAAGATTTTTAAAAGATTTTTCTGTTTTTCTGTAAGGGTATGCACTAGGTCTTTTCACAGTTCATCCTTGACTGTATTAAGATAGCTCTGAAAATTGTGTATACAATCTGTCTAATATTGCATAACCTGTCAGTTCAAACATCCTTGTATAGATACTTACATGCCTATATTTAGATATGTCCTTTAGTTTAGCAATCTTTCATATGATCTGGCATGTTTCCTAGAATCTGGGATGGAGTGAATAATTTGGTAGAATGACAAACTATTTCAGCAGTAAAATCCCAAATCTTATCCACATCCCTGAAGTGCTGTGTGCTTGTTTTTTTCCACACAGGCAAGAAGGAACAGTGATGAGAAGCCAATAATATTGGGTCACATGTACTTAACTGTCACTTCCTGAATTTTCTGCAGAGGAGAGAAAAAAAGAGAGTCTAGAGAATACAGCTGCTGGATTCATCTAAAAGATAATTGGGTTATATAATAATCTTGTTTTTATATCATAATCTTGTTTGTTCATAAACATTTTGATTAGAATGTGTAGGAATAAATTCAAGTTAAAAAAAAGTACCAATTAAAAACAGTTGTGGCTTTAGTTTTGTGGTGGGAGAGGAGCAATTTAGTCTGTCTCAAGATCTGTTCTTAGTTTCTGTTTTACCTTTTATTCTTAAAGCTAAATATGAAATATGTTAATATATTAACAAATCCGAGAACTTTGTCTTCTTCTTACAGGATTTTTAGTTACTGTATTAGTACAACAGATTGTCTATAAATGTGCAACACTAGGAGGTCTGTCCTCAGGCCAAAAATAAGACCAGATATGAACATCATTCTGTCTTTTTCTTATATTTGATTCAAGATACCACTTTTTTTTTTTTCTGCTGAGTACTGACTGCCTGAAAAGTCCATCAATTTGATCTGTGACACTTTTTGGTCAGTACATCAGGAAAAATACAATTAAGCATGCTGTGCTGCCCTCTCTTCTAATCTGTTAAATGAGTTTTAACTTAATGAGTTTCAGAACAACTGAATTTCAGAAACAGGTTCTTGCTGAGAGGAATTCTATGCTTAGACACATCAATAAATAAGTCTTTTATAATAGAAATTAAATTACATTTCCCAAATCAAACAGAGGTGTGGGAAGAATATCCAGTTGCCTCCTGTCGTACTCCAGGATATTTTCTTGACACTTGATGCAGGATCTCAAATTGCTATAAAGTTTCAGGATTCACTTAACTACCAGAAACAGTGATAATCAAGAAAAACTGCTGGACTCTTACAGCACATTTCAACAAACTTAGAAAGCTGAGTTTAAAAATAATGCGTTCTTATTATTTGCATATTTTAAATAATAATCTATGAACTTTTGAAGCTACCCATTCCAAATGAATTGGCTCCAGGTTAGCTACAATTCTCCTCTGCATAATATGAGCATTCCATCATTCCATGAGCAAATACCTTGAATTTCACAAAATATGCTTCCTACAGATGGAGCAGCTCCTCTAAAGCCTGTATTGCTGTTAATGCAACCGTTTTTTTTTTTTTTTTTTCCTCTCATTGCACTTGAAGACAATGAATTTCTCCATCTGGTAAAGGAGAGTCATGTTATTTATGACATTCATTAATAAAGTTTCAGATTGCTGCGCTGCATCAGGCTGAAGCTGATTAAGCTGTTCAAGGACACATTTGTTTCTGCTATTAAGAAGCAGAAAACAACAGTTGGCGTTCCAAGAAGTTCTTCTTCTTTTAGAGAATAACTCCATGTAACTGCACAGACTAGGAGCAGACTAGGTAGAGAGCAGCTCTGCAGAAAAGCAGCTGCTGGCCTTGATAGTCAGCAAGGTAAACAAAAGTCAGCAGTGTGATCTGGTGAAGAAGGTCAACGGCATATTGGGCTGTATGAAAAGAGCATAGCCATCAGGCACCAATAACAGCCTCAAGGAAAAGAGTTTTTTCCCTTCTATTCAGCACTATTAAACTGCATCTGCACTCAATTTTCAATTCCCCAGCACACAGAAGATGTTGACATACAGGAGCAAATATAGCAGATGACCACCAAGATGGTTGGAAGCTGGAGTATGCGACATACAAGGAGAGACTGAAAGAACTGGATATGTACAGCCCTAAAAACAGAATAATAGTGGGTGACCTTACTGCTATCTACAACCACCTAATGGGAGAGTATAGAGAAGACACTCGGACTCTTCTTGGTGGTGCGCAGAGATAGGATAAAAGGCAATGGACATAAATTGAAATTTGGGAATGTCCAATTAGATATAAGGAAAAGCTTTTGACCATTGAAACAGCTTGCCTAGAGACACTTTAGAGTCTGCATCCTTGGAGACATTAAAAATTCCAGTGGATGTGACCTGATCCACCTGATCCAGTGGGTATGATCTGAATGCAAATCTTAAACTTTGCAGTATGACTTTCTGAGGCTTCAGATATCTTTACATTCATCCTGTCCTGCAAACCAATGGGGAAACATTAGACACACTGCTCACAAAACACTATTTTTACTTTTTATTTTTGAAAAAATCCTCCTTATCTTCATTAATAGCATTCCAAGAGCAACTTACTTATGAAGGATCAATTCCAACAGAATACCAGGCAACAAAATGCGTCAGCACACGGACAGAAGATGTAACAGTTGCTCTCATGCATGAGTAGCTCTGAAAACCGCAAATATTTATGAGTCTAGGCAGCGGTGGTAAACTAACATTCAGTGACAGACAAATGTGCACAATGAACATATTTTAGAACAGACAGCTACAATCAATACTAGCAGAATAGAATAAAATAAGAAAAAATAGTGTTTTACTAAATTGAATACACACCACAATCTGCAAGATAAAAATTGTCATGTCCTAGGAAAATCAGAAGGGGCAATACATCTCTGTAAAGTTTTATCTCATAGGCATAGGTGAAGCCCTGCTAGAGTCCTGAATTTACATAAAGGAAGAGACAGTGACTTTTTCAAGCAATTGGAATTTCTCACAGTCATTGTATTCTGAGGAATAACATGAAATCCTGATATCAGACTGAGCTCTAGAAAAGAAGTGACAACAAATTAGCATTCATTTGGAGACTGCCAGATCATGGGAAATCTGTATTTCTCTTTCTCCAGACTGACTGCTATAGGAATTACTGTTAACTACACTTGGCTGACACCGCAGTAGTTTCAAGCATCCCATATCAAGAGGATAATAAAAGCCTTGAAAAGGATATTGATGCATCAGCTGAAGAGGAACACAGCCTTAAACTCAAAATCTTTGTAACTATGGAACTGAAGGCTTTTACTTTGCCAACAGTTTGTCTAAACAAAACAGGATGTTTTTTGAAAATGTAAGGAAGCATGGACAAGTTGGACTGTTTTTCTTTTTACAGTGTGAATAACAATATTATATCTGTTGATGTAACATTTTTATGTTACTGCTGTATCTTCTGTTTAGTGGCACTTTCTGAAATGTGACTTCTGCACGTTACTGAGGTTTTTGCTAGATTCCTGCTACTGTTTCATGCATGATGTATTGACTATCCAAAGGCATCATGGCCTACTTGGCCTATACTGTGGTAGCTGAGTTGAAGTCATGTTTCACTTGGACTATTAAAAAAAAAGAAAAAAAAAACAAAATAAAGTGGCAGTTTGTGCTTTCACTGTATCACTGATATCACTAAGCAATTGAACGATACTCTAAGGGAAATTTTTCCTTATTTCTTTTTCTTTTTTGATACAAAATTGAAACACTAAAGAGAGGGTACGCTGATAAAAAATCTTTGGATTTTGACTGCTTAGGAGCAAACAAAACAGGACAAATAGAGCAATTGTCATTCCAGATCTCTTGTCTTCATGTATGACTCTCATTTCTTCGGGTCAAGTACTGGTGAAGTGATATGAGCAAAATGGGTTTTGCATACACTGTTTATTTCAAGCAGTTGATCTAAGCTAGAGAAGAACTTGGCAAGCATGACTAGAGAACCATAGACAGAAACAATACATTAGTTAATAGTAAATAAGGCTCTGCATTTTTTTCTTAATCCTACAACAGAACTCTGTTTGCTCAAGTTTCTAATTATCCATACAGTGAGGTGTCATTGGCTTAAAATTTTCCAGATCAAGGTACTTCCTTTTCTACTTCTATGTATATCACTGTTCCTCCTCAGAGAAACAAACAAACAAACAAAAATCATTGCATAAACAAAATTACTTCACAAAAATATTTTTTATTATTTTTATTATTTTGAGGCATGGAGAAATATAGAGAGGATGAGAAAGGATTACATAGTTTTTTAATTTTATTTTACAGTTTTACATAGTTTTTTTGCATTAACTCTTTTGCCATATAGTAGTCTGCAACTACGCAGTAATCTGTGACACAAACTTATGCATGAGTCTTAAGGCTCAGTAAACTGTCTTGCAGCTATAACATAGACTAGAGGCATACTACAGGAAAAAATAATGATTTCTATTTGTAGAAGACTAATCTATTTTCTAATTTCTATTGGTAGAAGATTAATGATTAGATGAATTGATGCAAACTCTGAATTATATTTCTAGACCCTTACACGAGAGGTTAGAAGAAGACTTATGGTTAATGCATTGGATTAGACTTAGAAGATACTGGGTTAAAGTTTGTCTGTCACCCTTCTTGTATTTGTATCCTTTTCCTCAGGAGATAATCATAAAATTTCACTTTCTTGCTCTAATACAGCTGCACTTCTTTTTGATTTCTATCTGTGTTGGCTGTTGAGATACCAATTCTGCAAACATATTTTGAAGTTAAAATTTTTTTCTTACTGAGACATTTTTAAAGTTTCTCTTATACTATATCTTTAAACTTTTTATAGGAAATGACTGTTTCTTGTCATATTCATGTAATACCCTATAATTCTAACTCTGTAGGAGCATACATATGTCACTAATACAGAAACACCGGAAAAAAAAAAAAAAAAAAAAAAAGGTTGTAGATAGTTGTCTGTTTAACATTCCATTTATTCTGTCAGGAATTTCATGTCATATGATGAAATGGGTTCAAATGGGTTCAACTAGCTTACAAAGAACCCCTGTAGTGTGAGGTCCTCCCATATTGAAAGATTTGCTTTTAAAATATTCCTTTCAGCAAATTGAAATAACATTTCCTTGATTAGACAGAAAAAATTATAATTTTTGGCCCCACATCAAACTTTTTAATTGACAATTTTCTGCTATTATTAGTTCTCTTCATGGATGGACAAAGAGACACTCTGAATATGACACATCTTCATGGTGAATATCAAAATATCCAAAGCTTTTCATGCTCCAAAATATGTGATATAGAGAGATAGTCTAAGTTTACAGAAAGCACAAAATTTATAAGCTGACAAGCTCTCCAGGACTGCAGGATGCTCATTTTCTTCCAAATTGATGGAGCTATGCATTTAAATTTAAATTAAAAAATATATGTGTATATATATATATATATATACACATATATAAGACATAGACAGTCTTTACAGCTCAAGTCAACAATGGGAATTCCCATCAGTTCTACAGTTTTCCAACTATGGCCTTCTAGTAAATTGAATTTACTCCTAACTGACTATACAGAGACAACTTTCAACTAAAGACCTCACTGTAGTGAAACCAAGGAGAAATAAGAAAAACTGATGACTCTCTTCAGCAAGAAATAATAGGCTGACAGATAAAATAAATGGAAACAATAGGTGCTGTCAGATCTAACAGAAGGTGCAGTTCTAACTACTAAAGTTAGGCAGACAGTTACTATGGTAAATTATATGTAACACTGTATGTAAATCATATGACATACCTTATGATATGGTCCTGTCATGAGGTCAAATTTAACCCTCAGCACTGACCTCTGTTCCAAAGTTTCAGATGGCTTTTGTGTACCACCTTCCTAATCAACTGCATTTTAAGAACTTTTTTTTTGTGTGTGAACATCATTAGCTCCTGAAAAGCATTTTTCTGACCTACCAAATAGATGTTTTTATTTCCCTCAGATTATCTGAAGTCACTCTGCATGCTTCTTTGGTTTACTGCACTTAGTAATTGTACCAAATAATGGGAGAAAGCAGTACTTCTTAGGTTTAAATATAATGTGACATACGTGAGAATGTTCAAGAAATGCAATTTAATTTCCCTTGTAGCTCATAGTCCCTCATTCTCTGGGGTTTATGTTCATGTTTTTCCATAGATACAGATTCCATAGATACAGCACATAAGTGTAGAAGAGAAACTCTGTGAAGAAAGGAACATAAACAGGCAGATCATAACTGAAGTACAAATAGTAAGATTTGAAATACTCTCTTCTAACTCAGAAGAGGAGCAATGGCTGTTGTTTCTACCCTGCTTATAGATCAATTATTCTAAGATCTATTTTGCTATGCAAGTTGTAACATAACAGAAGAAAATTTGTTTTAAAGAGATACCCATCAATGTCACAAGATGGAAAGTCAAAGTAAAAACAAATCACTAATTCTTAAAATCATATTGGACTTAGTACATGTCGCACATGTGAAAAACAATCTAGCTTAGAAAATTCCGTAAGATGGTTTATGAAGCACCATCATGTATTTAGACTTTTCTCAAACTCAACAGGGATGCATTGCTTAAATTGAAGGATTCAGAGCTTCAACTGTAGCTTCTTAATGGTTTTAAGGAAAATAGCCAATTCCTCTCTCATCCATCTACAAGAATAAAACTTCATGCTACTATTATTTTATTTTCCCCATTTTTTTTGTAAGATAGCTAGTCAGAAAGAAAAGTTGAAGAAAAAGAAGTCACTGCAGTCCTCAAAGCTGCTTTACTAAACTTAGATTCTGTAATATTCTTTCAAGAACATTCTGTCTGTTAAACCCTTTGATATACAAACACAAACACAATTTAAGAGAATAATCCCACTGTCAAGAAGGGGAGAAGAGCTGTTCAGGAAATCATCAGTAAAACAGAGGCCTGTTTATTATGTGTGAAAATCCTCTTGTGAAACTACTAGAAAATCTATATAAGTCCCTAATTCTAGCCTTTTTGGCATATATTTCCTAAATAGCCCAGCAAATCTTAAAGGTAAGGAGTGTAAAACTAGAAGAACCTAAGCCAAAGAGCCACCATTTAGGTGGAAAAACAGGACACAGTATATGAACCAAAAGCTGAATAACAAGAAAACCTATTCATATAAAATATACCTGCATTTTTTGCCTAGAGTTTTAAAATTATTGATCTGTTCTTTAATATCACTATGCTTTGCAGTACAATGTTTTATAAAACGTCAACTGAAATTGGGATTGCATCCTCAAATTATTTTTTCAGTAATTGCTAAAATTGTATGTCACAATACTGTAGTCCAGTTCAGGAAATGTTGCTGGTGATAAAAGTAGCAGTGAACTTTATCCTACAAAGATACTTAAAAAAAAAAAAAATTCAAGTCAAACATGTCAGTAAGTGCCTATATTCAATTACTGAAAAATGATAGTTTATTCATATTTATTGGCTTCAATGGATAAACAAGTTGTTTGCTGATGTCTGATGTTAGCAGGAATGATACTCCTGTGGGAAGTATTCACAAGCAGAATGCTGTGTTACAGCATGAACTGCCTCCTAGCAGTTCTGCCTCCTAGTGAGGTGAAATTCCTTATAACAGTTTTTTCTTTTTTCTTTTTTCTTAGTCTTTACTGTATTTGCCACAAACTAAGTTAATTAATTTTTTTTTTCAGAAGTTTTATGTAACAAGAAGAAAATCCTGTGTAATTAAGGATCAAATCCATAAAATGCTTTACAGGATAGATAGCTGTATTCATTTTGGCTAAAATAAAAGCTGTCTTGAAACTCTGACCTGCTTTTGAGTAAAGCCAAAAAAAAAGAAAAGAAGAAAAATAATCTTTTTGACTTTTTTTTTGATTTTGTTGATGGTAAAACAGCTACTTTTGCAACTTGCATTTCTACTGAAAACTGGAAGTGATGAAATTGTCCGAAAGGATGGACTCACTACTTTTTTAAGGCTTCAAAACTAACAGACACATGTGTGTACCCCACACAAAACTTTTGGATAAATATCTTAAAGTTTTATTTATTCTTCCAAAAGTTAAGATTTGGCAAATAGTAACATTTCTGGAGCTTTTTTCTGTGTCTGTTTGACTGTCAAGATGAATAGGAAGCTGTTCAGGAAAAAAGAGTGTTTGATTTAAGATTTGTTTAAAATTTACTGCTTCTGTGTTGTGCAAAACTGCATGATTTTTCTGGGGAAGAATTCTTTGGCTGACCAGTCACTTAAATGTACTTATTTCTCTAAAATTCTGTTATTGGGAGATAATTATAAATTCTGCATGTGAATGAAGGAATGTGGAATCTGCAGGCTGATTCCAGATCATCTGGAAACCATCTTGGAAAGACATCTTGGAAACCCTGTGTGAGGTAAATCACAGGTAAGTAAACAGGATTACAGATTGTGGGTTCCCATAGGTTTATAGAAATCAAGAATGATGATTAACTTCTGTGTCCTTTGTTTCTTACTAAGTTTGTTTGCATTGGTAAAAGTTAGAATAAGATCCTTACATTTTGATATTTGAAATGTTTTATTTTTCTCTAAGTAGACCTAATCTGTGTGTAGAACAAGCACAGATAAAATTCTGTCCTTCCTTCCACATCATGTTTTGGTCAGATTTATATTTTTCACCCTTCTCAACTCTTTTTTTTTTAAAAAAAAATAAAACACAAACAAATAAACAAAGAAAAACAGAAAGTTAAAAATGTTTTCTGTTTTAACTGTGCCAACTGAAACAAAAACAATTTTGAGCCATTAGTAAGTTATGAGGAGACTATCCGGCGAGATTTCACAAGGCTCCTGTCTATGGAAAAATATTTTCTTTTCTATGTATTCCATGTGTGAGCACCAGTCAGTGGCAGTCATTTAAAACAGATGTCCACAATTAGCAATCCCATGCTTCTTGGTTGACATCTGTTGATGCATCTATACTGATGGAGAGAAATTGCCTCAGGAATGAATCTCAGGTCAGATCTACAACTTGTACACACTATTTGCTGAATGGTCTTAGGGTTGGCTGTCAGTAACCTAGCTAATATTCCTGGGAAAACCTATGCTTTGTCAAGTACCTGATTACCTTCTTCACTACCCAGTCCAGCATTCTGAGCCTATTTGCTATTGCAGCTGGATCCATATCTAGCGGATAAAGCAGCCTGCTGTATTTCCTAGGAAGACCTTGACTTCATCTGTCAAGATAACGTGTGCTTTGCAGCCAGCCTAACTGTTGTTTGCCTACTAGCTGGAAGAAAGGTGTAAAATCTTGAGAACGCCAAGAGCTTCAGATCACTGAGATGATACCTCAGTTTAGGCAGTCTGGTTTAACTACCATGTCACCAATATCTGAGCTAACTATTTTATGGCTAGTTCAGGAAGCCAGTGACACAGTATGCTTAAGGTATGCCTCTGCAGTGTCAGTGGGGTCACTTGGACCTGACTGTGTCTCGTGACTGCTGAAGGAACTTAAGGAGTTGGTGTGTTTGTATGTGTGTTTGTGCATGTGTATTTTTTAATAAGGACTCTATGGAACAGAGGAACTACTATAACTTGCATAAATATACCATTGTTAACTTACCATCCCTTCTCCTTCTCTTTCACCTCCTCTTTTTTCTCATTACATATAAATATACGTATGATAGACTTTGTACATCTAAGACATATTAAGGGGAATTCTATTTTGAATTCATACTTTCATAAAACACTGCGGCTTGACAAGGTATCACCAGTGAATATGCATTTAAAAACATTTCCTAACATGTTAGAAATATACCTTTAGAAATATTACATCATCTATTTTATCAGCCTTTATCTTATCCCTACACTATATTGAATTCAGTTTCCCCTGCTTTCGTTTATTCTCCTCTGGTGGTGAATGGCCTCTGGAAAATACTGGGTGTGGACAGACTTCCTTGCTCACTAGGGAAGAGAGGAGTTTTCCCATCCCAAGAAGTGTTGGTTGTTATTGTTCCTCACACCCTTCTGAATCATATAAAGTAACTGTGCTTTTAATGTCAGTGTTTTCAACTCAGGCCATGTGGGAAAAGGGAGAAAAAAAAAAAAAGTGCTTAATGAAATCAGGCCCTCTACTAAAAGTCTCAGAAAGTACCATTTACCAGGCACAAAGATATACTCCGTCTTTAACACCAGACTATAACTCTGTGATTTCTCTGGGAAATAAAGCAGATGCAGAAAGCATAACCTTTCTTACTCAGCCTAGTCAGTTTATTTGGAAAGCTATGGTTTTTTTTTTTATTATTCATTCAATTCTATTGTGCGTATTTATCCCATTCAGGGGGCTTACTGGCCATAATGGCAGATTGCATGAAAACTGAATACTATGCTGCTCTTTGTACAATAGTGAGTATTTGACTAGTCTGTCTGCCATAAAACATATTTGGTTGCACTTGGAAAATAAGTTGGATCTCATGCAATTCATAGAAGTTACTGTTAAAATAGATTGTTGAAGACACACAAGTCTGTCACAAGTGTCCTGGGAGGAATACCAATGCAATGTTCTGTTATCTAAAGCAAATATTTTAAAAAACTATTCATCATATTTTGATAGTGCAATTACTTGTGATTTGAACTTACAATAGACACATTCCCTGTGAAAGTGCCATATTCTGTTCTTCATCTGGCTAACCCTAGTCCTCATCCTTTGTTTCTTTGAAGAGGATTTTTCTTCTAAAAATTATTTCCTATAGATTTGACATTTGTAATAGGTTAAACACATAAACATAGGGAGGTGTAGAATAGGGGAAAGAAAAAAAATCTGATGCAGCTAGTTTCCCTTCTCTTTCTTCCCTCTATTTTTTTTCAGAAATTCCTATGGAATAGGGAGGGAATGGAAAGAGTATAGCTTGTTTTAGCCAGAATTTCTATCAAAGCCCCAGCTTTCACTTGGATGAAAAGGATGATATGAATACATTAGCTTTCAATTTCATCTCTGAGTGTGTCGGAAAAAAATAAGGTTTTCTTTAAAAGAACATGTCACACACGGATAAATATTTGTCCTCAATTCTACACAAGTCATTCCTTACAAATTTTGAGTGACAGCATACTCTCAATGGCAGTGAGAATAATTACTCAAATTCAGGATTTATAACACTAACCATACAATAATTTCTACACAATATTGTAGCAATGTTATATTTTCCTTTTTTTTTTTTTTAAGAAACAGATAATACACTGACAGAGATCCAATAGCCTATTATCTAAAGAAATTTTAGATGCGTGCTGTATAGCATATATTTAGTTCTTTACATGCAATTCTTTCCTTTTCTGTATAATTCATTAATATTTCTGTGTAAAATAAATCTAGCGATGGGCACAGCCAAATCTGCTATAAGAATTTCCATACATTTAGTTTCTTTTACAAGTTTTCTTCCTCCCCCCACAGAATATACTATGAAAGTATTTATATTTTAAGGTGGAAAGTATGATAACTGCTCAAAGATTTGACTTAAAGTCATTATCAGGAATTGGAGCAGTCAAGTAGACTCCAGAGAATAAATCCATAACTGGGTTTAAAAATACCATGCTAAACACACACACATCAACTGATTTGTGCCATTCAAATTATTTTGGATGATGAGCAAGAAATGTTGTTTCATGTATACCATGAGAGAATAGATCCTGCATAACAGAGGAAAAAAAAATCCATAATATAAATGTTTATGTAGGCCTGGCATAAATTCAAACCAAGTGTGATCTGGTCCAAATATCACAATTTTGCTGCTTTCCTCAGGAAAAGCAGTTTTAATTTATTTTTAAAAAAAGCCACTGATTTATGCAAAGCTAATTCTAAGACTTGCAAATATGTTTACAAGTTTTAGTTTATAAAGATCTCCCACACAGTCAAAAGAAAGCCTAATATCCCTTCAAATTCTCATTCAATAATTCAAATTATCTCTCTTGTATTTCAGCTCACATTCTCTCCATTTTCCCATACTTAACATTAACTGAAGTTGGCTTAGAGCAAATGAATGCTTTGATCACTCATTCGGCTAATTTGATCAGCAAGGAGCATTTTGGAGAGCTAACATGTGAAAAATACCACCCTAAGTGAAACCCACCCTTTGAACTTTAGCTCACACTGGTACTCGATCACTTTTATTTTCCCAGGCTTCTGTGGACATTTTTGCTATGACGAAAGCAATACTGAAGAACTGTAACTTCCACTTATTATTTGAGAAGGTGTGTCAGGACAAAACAGGAAATGGAAACTTCTGCTTTTGCAGGGGGTGGTGCTTTTTTTCAAAGGTGAGAAGCAGGTCTCAAACAATAAACTTTACACAGGAAAGTTTACTGATCTTTGACACTATCCTGGGGAAAGGGAGTGCTGAGCCTGAACATGCTAGAGGAAGTTTTACGTATCTCATTGACCTTCAGCACATGAGAAAATATCATTGAAAAATCTTGTTTAAAAATCTCTTACAAAGAAATTGGAAACAGATCCAGCAGCATTATTTATTAGCAAACATTTTATTCCAAAGAAAACGGTAAATCAGATTTTGCTTAATGAAATTTCTTTTGCCCTCAAAAATGATATCCTTGCCACTACGCTTCAGAAGAGATAAGTTGCATCCCCCTGCCTTCTAGTAAAGTACAAATTGTCAGTTATCCCGTTCAAGTACACGGGAGCACATAGAATCATAGAATCATTATGGCTGGAAAAGACCTTCAAGATCATCGAGTCCAACCATAAACTCTTCAACACCATGCCTGCTGAACTATGTCCCTAAGTGCCTCATCTACACATGTAATTACATATAAAAGAGGTCCTTCAGTTGACACTTATAATAAGGTCCTACTATCATAACATCCAAGCTCTTCCTAATCTTTATTTCATTCCTTTTTACTTTATGAAGATTTAGAGATGCCTAACTAAGGTATGACAGATTGAGTCCAAACTCACACTATGTTTAGTCTGCCATTAAAATCTATGGCAATTAGGTGCTGAAATAGCTTTGTAAGTCTGGGCCTAAATGACTTGCCAAAGGAATCCTACGGTGGTAGAGGGAATCAAATCTAAGTCTCCCAAAGCCAAGTTTTCACATACATTTCTTTCAGGAACAGTTTAAGCAACCGCCTGGCCAAATTGTTCTCTTACCATCTGTTCTTACCATGATATTCTTCCAAATATCAAGTAAATCTGGACATGCAAAATGACAGTCTTCTTTTATTATGCTAGCTACCTATAAAACAGGTATCTCATGATTTAGCTTCTCCCCTTCAGAAGTAGATATAAGTACATTTTTACTATTTCTAGCTGAAGAAATAGCAGATTCTGTATATTATGGATAATGCTAGAGACAGAACGGAGGCCAGAAATTGGGCACATTAGGATATCTCTTTCCATTTGCACTCCTTTTTTCCAGTCTCATCAATTGCTTGGTCTACTCCCAGCTTTGTTTTCAACAATTCCAATCTTTAAATCTTTTTCCTGCCTTCCTTTCAGTGTCCTCCCTGTTCTACCCAAGAGATAATTACCTAAATTGAAAGTGAACCAGTGAAACTGAAATCGATATTTTCAAAGATTCACAGAGCAATTTGATCATTCTCTCCCAGTAATATTTATTTCATGCATACACCACAGAGGCAAATAGGATTTTAGACAGAGTTTTCAGTCAGCCTACACCTGAAACAAGGCTTAACAGCATTCCCAATGCCTACCCCACCTGCAATAGGTTAAGAAGATCAAAATAAGACAGGACTGATAATAAGCAAGAAATGTTCAAGTCATAGAAGAAATAATGTCTCAGTAATATAGAAACATAACTTCCCTGTGAAAGGAAAAAAAAACTCATAGAAATACTATAAAGTATACAACATGAAAGACAAGCAGATGCCTCTCTTCTGAGGATAGAAGACAGAACCACTGATCACCAATTCACAACATTAGTAACCCTAAGTTGAAAAAAAAAAACTTTCATTTTTGCATTATAGCAATATGATTCCCTCTGGAATCCCATACCCTAGAAACAGGAGAAGGTGCCTGGAGAGAGGAAGACTTTCCCTGGGTAGAGGAAGATTGGGTCAGAGAGCACTTAGGGAAACCTGACATCCACAAATCTACGGGCCCTGATGGGATGCACCTGAGGGTGCTGTAAGAGCTGGTGGATGTTATTGCTAAGCCGTTCTCCATCATCTTTGAAAGGTCCTGGGGAACAGGGAAGGTGCCAGAGGACTGGAAGAAAGCCAGTGTTACACCGGTCTTCAAAAATGGCAAGAAGGAGGACCCAGGCAAATACAGACCAGGCAGCCTCACCTCCATCCCTGGAAAGGCAATGGTACAGTTCATCCTGTCTGCTGTCTCCAAACACGTGGAGGATAAGAAGGTGCTCAGGAGCAGTCAACATGGATTCACCAAGGGGAAATCATGCTTGACTGATAGCCTTCTGTGATGGAATGACTGGCTGGGATGAGGGGAGAGCGGTGGATGTCATCTATCTGGACTTCAGCAAGGCTTTTGACACCGTCCCTCACAGCATCCTCCTGGGCAAGCTCCAGAAATGTGGGTTAGATGAGTGGACGGTGAGTTGGATTAACAACTGGAGTTGGCTCGATGGCAGAGCCCAGAGGGGTGTGATCAGCGGTGCAGAGTCTAGTTGGAGCCCTGTGGTTAGCAGTGTCCCCCAGGGGTCAGTCCTTGGCCCAGTGCTGCTCAATTTATTCATCCATGACCTGGATGAAGGCACAGAGAGCTCCCTCAGCAAGTTTGCTGATGATACCAAACTGGGAGGAG
>VZSV01000053.1:1103066-1135870 GCA_013398735.1 Nothocercus julius
GAACCCGCTTGGACGCAGTCCTGAGCCACATGCTGTAGGTGACCCTGCGTGTGCAGGGGGGTTGGACTAGATGATCTCTAGAGGTCTCTTCCAACCTTAATGATTCTATGATTCTATGATTCTGTTTAATGCTAATGCAGAGAAAGCATCACAAAATCACAGAAAAAAATATATGTTATTCTGCCAATCAACATTTAATAGTCAAACTGCCACAGTGTTACCATAATAGTCATCATATCACAATTAATGTACTTCACTGTAGATGTATTCAAAACTCATTTTAAGTTGAAACACATTTTGGAGATAAATATATTCTGGACCACATGAGGTGTAGCCTTGCACCCATGTTCATCTGAATACCTCCTCTAAAATAATAATCATGTTCTTACTCCCTATTCCCCAGTCTGGGAAATATATACAGATAAGTAAGAAACTGCAGAAAAGACCAAATATTGTGTTTTTTTTAAACAAAATTGTTCAGACTTTTAGAAGAGTTTTGACTGGTCACATTACTAAATCCTTTGCACCTCTTTTTGCCTGGCCTTTGGTTATTTGTCACAAGGTGTGCATCTAACTACCCACATTACACAAACAAAGCACAAGCAAACATTATAGAACTGGATTAAAAAAATAAAAGAGAGAGAGACAGAGAACCCCAAAACTGGTTTTCCTCTTTCCCTTCCAGAATACAACACACAAAATTGTTAAATTCAACTCATTTGTCTGCAAAACTTTCCACACAAAATGAAGCTGTTTGTTGCCTATGCATTAGACAAGGAGGAAATGGCTTGGTTTTCTTCTCCAAATTAGTTGATCCCTTTAGTTTTCTACAATATGCTCTAAAGTTTCCTTAATTAATCATTTCTTGATTCATCTGTCTGAAAAATACGTCTGTTAATGTAAAGGAGTCAATAAACCAAAAAGTGCTAACTAAATACACAAATTTTGATAGGATGCATTATCATAAAGCATATGGGTCTTATATAAACAAAGATGCACTGCTAACAACTGAATATCAGATGTCGATTAGCTTTCCATTTCATATTTTCTAAGTCTAAAGATTACAAATGATAGTGGCTTCAGGACCATATTATTTGATTTTTGTCCACATTATTTGATTTTTTACTTTTGGCTGTAAAGTCCACTTGAAAAAAGCAGAAAACTTACCTGTAATT
The DNA here is from genome assembly GCA_013398735.1 of Nothocercus julius. Taxonomy (NCBI): domain Eukaryota; kingdom Metazoa; phylum Chordata; class Aves; order Tinamiformes; family Tinamidae; genus Nothocercus; species Nothocercus julius. Next base: position 1,104,242 of record VZSV01000053.1, read on the forward strand.
GCTGGTAATTAGTTGCATTTCTGTGGATACTATGACCATATGTTTCTTTCTGTATCAGACAGTTAGTGTTTAAAAGAAAGTAGAAGGATAAAAATAGGTATCCCTAACATCACTAATAAAAGCATTACTCTCTAATTCTGTTTCTTGTATGTGAAAATTATTTTTCTCTTCTGCATATATCCTGACATCACCTTTCAGTGTGTAATTTTCAGGTCTCAGAAGCACCTTTTTTTTTTCTACTTTTTTTCCAATATATAAATTTCATACCTATTAACAAGTTTGGTAAAAACAAATAACAGTCCTGGAAGGTGTAAATCGTAGGAGCCACGAGGAAACCATTAATTGAGTTTAGTAGCAATAATCTGCACCGTTTAGTAGCAATAATCTGCACCACGGTCTATACTAAGTATTCTGAACATTTCTAACTTGCATCTGGAAGCAAATACCCAGAAAAAGATAGATGTCTGATGGAGCTAAGAGCATGACATATTTAGAAAAATGTCCAGCATCTGCCAATCCCAAGATAAAGCAGAGCACATATGAAATATCTAGGGAATAGTCTGCTGAATAGATCTAGCTTCCTGATACATCCCCAGAGTATTTCAAACAGGCAAGAACATGAAATAATTTGGCCCACTATACAGGCAGTGACTGCATTCATAGATAAATAGCAGATGATATAAAAATACACCTTAAATTTTCTGCCAACTAATAACAGACATATTATTCTATCTTATATTTTCCTGAAGGCACTGGCACTTCATTTGCCAAGGTTTGCCCCATTTTATAACAAATCTTTTGAATGTCAAACCTTTTCCACACATATACCATATCAGGAAAATAAAAGGGGCTGCTTGCCTTCTCTTTCCTTAGAGATCAGCTCAATAAAACTAAGAAACTTGGACTTTTAGGCAGGTACTGGTCTTAAAGGCCTTGGGAAGGTAAGATGTGTATTTGTAGTATGTTTTGTAAAAGAAATAGAAAATAGTTCCTGGTCCCAAGGAATTCAGACTTTTCAATACATGACAGAGGGATAAGACAAATAGAACACAGATGAGGATTTAAGACAGTAAGAAAATATTCAAGTAAATAAATAGGAAGCAAAAACAGGCCACTGATTGTTAGAAAGAATTTTTGTTTTTTAAGTGCAAATTTTAGAATGAATAGAATGAGTATATCAGTGGCTTTATGAGTTGTAAAATGTGGAGGAAAGAGCAGATAGATGAGAGGTCCTTCAGGTAAAATGGACGAAGCGTGCTGATGGATGGCCTAACGGAAAGATTCTATCTAACTGAAGCAGAAGGAAGGGATCCAGAAGAAAATTTATATAATGAAAGTAGCAAAATAGGAACATGGTCACATTCATTTTGCATGTGTTTAAGACTGAAAATAGGGCTAAAATGTAAGCTATAAGGAGAAAAAAATGATAGCAGTCACAGTCTGAACTCTTAAGTTGACAATATTAAGTATTTCACCAATACTAATTTTAACAGAAACACTCAACTAATAATGGTTAATCATTGTTGGCTGAAAAGGCAAAAATGCAGATGGGGTATTAGCATGGCAGCTAGTCCCTGCTAAGACATATTAGAGTAGGTACTGAGAAATTTAGGATATCCTTCCTTTCCAATGCAAAAATGTCTGTATTCTAGCTCAAAAAAAAAAAAAAAAAAAAAAAAAAAAAGAGAGAGGAGAAAATAACAACATGAACTTTACCCCCCCTGCCTCTTCTAAAAGACAACAGCAGAACATTTGGACTTTGCAAACTGAAGGGGGCAAGACAACATCCCGATTCTTTCTGAGAGAAAGAAAAACTTCTTGCTGTGATAAACTGGACCTTCTCCTGTGTATTTTATAGTCAACAAAAATTTGCAGCGAATCAATATTCAGAATAGCAGAGCAATCGTGATTCAGATGAACAGAATCTAGTAGGGAGCTGAATGTTGCTGTTTCAGATGGAACATCTACAGACTGGACATGCACAAAAGGAAGGAAAAAGCCTGATGCTAGGGTTGCTTTCCATTCATAGAATCACAGAACAGTTAAGGTTGGAAGGGACCTCTAGAGACCATCTAGTCCAATTCTCCTGCTCAAGCAGGGACACCAACACCATGTGGCATACGGTCACCAGGTGGGTTTGTAAGATCTCCAGAGAAGGAGACTGCACAACCTCTCTGGGCAGCCTGTGCCAGGGCTCTGTCACCCTCACAGGAAAGAACTTCTTCCTCATATGGAGATTATACTTCCTCTGTTTCAACTGGCACCCATTACCCCTTGTCCTATCACTGGCCACCACAGAGAAGAGTTTGGCCCCATACTCCCTACATTCACCCCTAATGTACTTGTACATGTTGATCAGATCCCCTCTCAATCTTTTCTCTAGGCTAAACAGGCCCAGCTCTCTTAGTCTTTCCTCATACAATAGATGCTCCAATCCTTTAATCATTTTTGTTGCTCTACACTGGACCCTCTCTAGAAGCTCAATGTCCTTCTTGTACTGGGGAGCCCAGAACTGCTCACAATACTACAGGTGTGGCCTCACCAGAGCTGAGGAGAGGGGCAGGATCCCCTCCCTCGACCTACTGTCAACGCTCCTCTTGATGCAGGCCAGGATCCCATTGACCTTCTTGGTCATGAGGGCACATTGCTGAATCATGGTTAGCTTGTTGTCAATCAGGACTCCCAAGTCCCTCTCCTCTGAGCTGCCTTCCAGCAGGTCAACCCCTAATCTGTCCTGGTGTCTGGGGTTATTCTTCCCCAGGTGCAGGACTCTGCACTTGTCCTTGTTGAACCTCATGAGGTTCCTCTCTGTCCAACTCTCCAACCTGTCTAGGTCCCTCTGAATGGCAGCACAGCCCTCTGGAGTGTTGGCCACTCCACCCAGTTTGGTATCATCTGCAAACTTGCTCAGGGTGCACATTGTACCCTCGTCCAAGTCACTGATGAACAAGTTGAACAGCACTGGACCCAGTACTGACTGCTGGGGGACACCACTGGTCACAGGCCTCCAACTAGACTCGGCTCTGTTTATCACCACCTTCTGAGCTCTGCCAACCAGCCAGTTCTTAATCCACCTCACTGTCCACTCATCTAACCCACACTTCGGGAGCTTCCACATGAAGGTGTTATGGGAGACGGTGTCAAAAGCCTTGCTGAAATCAAGGTAGACAACATCCATGGCTCTCCCATCATCCATCCAGGCAGTCACCTCATCGTAGAAGGCTATCAGTTTTGTCAAACAGGACTTTCCCTTGTTGAATCCATGCTGACTACTCCTGATCAGCTTCTTTTCCTTAACATACCTAGAGATAGTCTCTAGGATGAGCTGCTCCATCACCTTTCCAGGGATGGAGTTAAGGTTTACTGGCCTGTAGTCTCCTGGGTCTTCCCACTTGCCCTTTTTGAAGACTGGAGTGACCTTGGCTTTCTTCCAGTCCTCAGGCACTTCCCCTGCCTTCCATGACCTCTCGAAGATGATGGAGTGTGGCTGAGCAATAACCCCCACCAGTTCCCTCCTATAGATTTATGGGGGTCTGGTTTGCCTAAATAATCATAACCCCTTCCTCCTCGACCAGCAGGAAGTCTTCCTCTCTCCTGGTACTCTCTCTTGTCTCCAGGCTCTGTAGTTCATGGGGACTAGCTTTAGCAGTAAAGACAGAAGCAAAGGAGGCATTTAGGAACTCTGTCTTCTGTGTATCCTCTGTCACCAAGGCACCCTCCCCATTCAGCAGTGGACTAGCATTTTCCCTAGTCTTCCTCTTGCTGCTAATGTTTTTGTAGAAGCCCTTCCTGTTGTCCCTGACATCTCTAGCTAACTCTAATTCCAAATGGGCCTTGGCGTTCCTCGTTGCATCCCTGCATTCTCTGACAAGGTTCCTATATTCTTCCCATGTGACCTGGCCCTCCTTCCACCTTATGTACCTGCTCTTTTCCTCATTAAGCTTACCCAACAGCTCCTTGGCCATCCATGAGGGTCTCCTGCCCGCCTTGCACAACTTGTTTCTTATAGGAATGCACCAATCCTGAGCTTGGAGAAACTGATGTTTGAATATTAGCCAGCTCTCCTGGACCCCTTTCCTTCTAGGACCCTTGCCCAGGGGATTCCTCCAAGGAAGTCCCTGAAGTGGTCCAAGTTAGCTCTCTTGAAGTCCAGGGTTGCAATTTTACTTCTTGTCCAGCTTCTTCCTCACAGGATCCTGAATTCCAACATCTCGTGGTCACTGCAGCCAAGACTGCCTCAAACCTTCACATTTCCCACTAGACTGTCTCTGTTTGTTAGTATCACGTCTAGCAGCGCCCCTCCCCTTGTTGGCTCTTCAACCACCTGCATCAAGAAGTTATCTGCAAAGTTCTGCAGGAACCTCCTGGACTGCCTACAGGCAGCTGTAAGAAGCCTCATGATCCCAGTCCCCCATAAAGACCAGGGCCTGGGATCATGAAGCTTCTTACAGCTGCCTGTAGAAGGCCTCATCCACTTCCTCTCTCTGGTCAGGAGGCCTGTAGTAAACTCCCACAACCGTGTCGCCCTTGTTGGCCTGCCCTTTAATCCTCACCCACAGGCTCTTGACTCGTGCTTCGTCCTCCTCTATGCTGAGCTCCATACATTCCAGATGTTCTCTCACGTAAAGAGCAACTCCGCCACCTCACTTTTCTGGCCTGACATTTCCTGAAAAGCCTAAAACCATCCATGGCCACGTTCCAGTCATGAGAGCTGTCCCACCGTGTCTCAGTAATTGCAATGAGATCATGGCCCTTCAATTGCACATGCATCTCCAGTTCCCCTTGTTTATTCCCCATGCTGCGTGTGTTTGCATAGAGGCATTTGAGTTCGGCTCCCAGGGTGCCTCTCATTCTAGCTGGGGCAGCTGCACCTTGACTGTGTGGGCCTTCAGAAGTTCTTTTATTTTCACAATTAGCCTCTTCAGGCTTAGGGCGCCCCTCACAGGCTATGGAGTTAGGCTGCTGTGAGTGGCATGACAGGCCATCGCCTACCTCATAACCTGCTTCCCCAATGACACTCCCCTTCCCCCTTGAATTTAGTTTAAAGCCCTTTCAATGAGCCCTCCTCGCTCATGCCCCAGGGCTCTCTTCCCCCTTTGAGAAAGATGGATCCCATTAGATTTCATCATGCCTGCTGCTATGTGAGGTTTCCTGTTTCTGAAGAAGCCAAAGTTGTGGTGATGACACCAGCCACAGAGCCACGTGTTTATGGACCATATCCTATTTCTTTCTATATTGCTGCCAGCACTAGGAAGAATGGAAGAGAATATGACCTGCACGCCTGAGTTCCTGATAGTCTGCCCCAATTCCCTAAAGTCCCTTTTGATTGCCCTCAGGCTTCATGTTGCCAATTCGTCTCCTCCCACATGTAGGACCATCAATAGATAATAGTCTGTGGGTCTAACCAGGCTGGGAAGTTTCCAGGTGGCTGCCTTAACCCAGGCCCCAGGAAGGCAGCAGACTTCTCTTAGAGGAGGGTTGTGCTACATATTGGACCTTCTGTTCCCTGAACTGAGGAATCGCTCACGACTATAGCCTGCCTTTTCTCCTCATGCCTCTGGTCACAATATGTGGGGGTTGTCTTTCTGATTGTATTACAATTTCACATCAGGCTACTCTGATCCCAGACCACAGACAGAATCAACAGAGTAAAATTGGCTGCATTTTTTTTTTAATTCACATTTGAATGACTTTTTATTAAAATTTAATATCAAGAAAAATATACTGAATTTTCTTTTAATGTAAGTTTTTATTAGGTCAAAAGCCAGTGTTATTGTGAACCAGATCAATAACTCCGATGCAGCATAGTGTTGTGAAGAACATAGGAATGACGAAATATGTGGCAGGGAAGTGGACAGTAAGCTTTGAGGTAGAAGAATATTTAACAGAAGAAAGCAACAGAGATAGAGAACAGAGGCATGGGTAGGCCACAGAAGTAAGAACAGTATGTCCAAATATGAAACTTGATCTTGAAATGTATCTTACAAGAAAAGGCAATGTTCCATGACACAGTAATAAGGAAAAGAATAGTGAAGCAGATATTTTGATGTGGATCAGAGATGAAAACTAAGAAGGCCAGAACAGATTAGCACATCATGCTTACTGAATTGAATTGAAACTATTTTGAGATAGCAGTGATTTGAAGGCTTAGCTATATATGAGCCTACAATAAAAGACAGAAATTCTGGGGTAAAGAACCAGCTGTCTTATGATTTGCACGTTCATATGTGTTCTCATGATAAAAAGACATTCATCTTTCCTGTTCTGTTGTTAAGCAACTTCTCATTGCTCCTAAACAATTGTTGCCTCTCCCAGTTGGAACTGGGTGCATCAGAGATGTGCAATACTGTGCTATTACTTAGGAATTAAAATATGTAAGTTCAGACATGATTCGGCTTCCTCCACAGCTGCAAGTAAGATTTTTCCGTTAGCTTTTTTGCTGTGCAAGTGATGGTTTTAATGTTCCTATCACACCGTAAACACCCAGCTTACAAAGCAGAGGAAGGACTAAAAAGATGACAACAGTTCCTTGCAATGAGAGGTATTGAAAATAATGCTTCTGCAAGAACTTGATTGAAACATTTCCCTTAAGGAATTCTTGGACAAAGAACATAATGGCTCTGTCACCTTTTACATATCAAATGTGATTGTGCCCTTTCCTTTTTTTTTCAGTGCCTTTCTTTTTAAGGGATTTTAAAGTGATTTTGTATACATCTCTTAACATGTGCACCTCTGCCTGGTGTCTTATTTAAAAACGGGCATTTATTTTTTGGTTAACAAAAACAAACTGAAAATAAGGTCACATCTTGCCTTCAAGTACCTGTATCATAAGGTTGAAATTCTCAGAAATTTCAGAGCACATTATCTTCATGCAGGTCTTTTCAAAATCACTCAGAGCAGCAGTTTTCTTTCACATCACACCAACACGAGCACATAAAGAACTCTGCTGATGTGTATTAAGAAATAGCTGCCTTTGCACCTGTCTTACCAGAAGTTAGTGCTCCTCTTACACTGACACCTTTGGAAATATGCCATGTCAATGAGTTACAGATGATCTCAGACAAATATTTGTGCTAACTTTTGCTAGCTTATGACTTTTGTAAAAGCAATGGGAATATCTGTAATTCTATGCCTCAAAGTATGAGAAATGACTTTGTAAGAAACTAGTGGTCAGAGCACAAAATTGCTTTTCTGAGGGGAAAAGTTGTTGCACATTGGAATGAGACTTCAACATTTCCTCAACTAAGAATCTTCAAATGCTTTTTTTTTTAACAAAAAAATGACACAGTGTTCTGCTTTGCCTTTTCAAAACAAACTTGAGATGGCATTCCTCAAGCCCTCTGAACCCTGACAGTGCTCTGAGCCAAGCAGCTTAGACCCATCCCATGCCTGGAAATCTGGCTCCAGACTGGAAATAAGGTAGGCAACTTTCCATGGAAATCTGCCTAGTTTCTGTCAAGAGTAACTAAGTAAAAGCAACTTGTTCCCAAAGAGTGTTTTGATGACATTGAATCAGCATCTTTTCAAACAGTCCTATCAACAAACTACCTGGACTTTTATCGGAGGGGCTGGTTTTGAAAGATTGACTTAACACAGAAGAGCATATTCTTATCTCGGAGAAAGCAAATGAGTCTCCTACTGACTTTCTTATCAAGAGTTCATCTACCAGTGCATCGTTCTTTCCATTTGGGCAAGACGCTGACACTCTTTTATATATGTATTTATAATATACATATATATGAATGTGTATAAAAACACACTTCCCTAAAGTTACACCCACAAGTCCTTGTTTGAAGAGTTACCTCCAGCCTGCTTAGTTGGAAGATTATGTTTGCTGACATCCATTGTATTAATACAAAGCCTGTAAAGAAGCTGATGATTATATATGGAATAGACCATTATAATGTTCATCTGTCTTATTTTGCTCTTGAAAAGCTCTATCGTGGAATAGCATGTTAGAGTCTCAGATTCATTTTTCAGCAAAACATGTAAGCTCTTGAAGTAACTTGTTAAGGAAATATTAATATTATAATGGTCTATTCCATATAGAATCATCAAGTGCTAGGACAAATATAGAGCAAAAATCACAGAATGGTGGAGTTTGGAAGGGACCTCTGGAGATCCTTTAGTTCAACCCGCTGCTCGAACAGGGTCACCTACAGCACATTGTCTGGGACTCTATCCAGACTGCATTTGAATATCTATAATGATGGAGATACCACAACCTCTCTGGGCACCATGTTACAATGCTCTGCTACCTTCACAGTCAAGTTTTTCCTCATGTTCAGAGAGAATTTCCTGTGTTTCTGTTTGTGTCTTTTGTTTCTTGTCCTATCACTGGGTACCACTGAAACGAGTCTGGCTTTATCCTCTTGACACTCTCCCTTAAGGTGTTTGTACACACTGATAAGATCCCCTCAGTCTTCTCGTATTTAATCTAAGCTAAACAGTTCCAGATCTCTCAGCTTTTCCTACGGTGAGAGATGCTCCAGTCAATTATTATTGTAGCTCTGCGGAGAACTCTCTCCATAGCTCCATGTCCCTCTTGCATTTGGGAACCTAGGACTGGACACAGTACTGCAGCTGTGGCCTCACCAGGGCTGGGTAAAGGGAGATGATCCCCTACCTCAACCTGCCAGCAACTCTCTTCCTAATGCACTCTGGGATATCATTGGTCTTCTTGGCCACAGGAGCACACTTTTGGCTCATGATCAGCCTCAAGCCCATCAGGACTCCCAGGCCCTTCTCTGCAGATTTGCTCTCCAGCGGGTTACCCCTAGCCTATAAGGGCGCGTGAGGTTATTTCTCCCCAGGTGCAGTACCCTGTACTTGCCTTTGTTGAAATTTGTGAGGTTCCTCTCTGCCTGACTCTGCAACCTGTCCAGGTCCCTCTAAAAGACAGCACAGCCCTCTGGGGTATCACCCACTCCTCCCACTTTTGCTGAGAGTGCACTCTGTCCCTTCAGCAAGGTCATTGATGAGTAAATTGAACAAGATTGGACCTGTCCAGTATTAGCTAGCTACAGGCCTCCAATTAGAATTTGTGCCACTGATCACAACCCTCTGAGCTCTGCCATTCAGCTAGTTCTCAGTACAACTTACTGTTCGCTCATATCAGGCTTAACTCACATGGTCTTGCCTATGAGGATCTTATGAGAGACAATGTGGAAAGCCTTACTGAAGTCCAGGTAAATGACATCCACCACTCTCCACTCACCTATCCAGCCAGCCACTTTGTCCCAGAAGCCTATCAGGTCGATTAAGCATGATTCCTCCTTGGTGAATCCAAGCATGATCACTTTCTTATCCTTCATTGAGAGATATTGTCATTTCAGCCAAATATTAGCAGCTCAGAATTATGCATCAAGAAGCAGATGAAGGGGCACGGAGTGATAAGAAGCTAGTAGTCTAGCATTTAAAGTTACATTAGCTTAGTGGCTAGTCTTTATTCCCTGAAACACAGGACAGCAGCAGATGGTAGTCGACATTCATCACTGTAAGATAGCAGAACATATCTACATTTTGTCTGCTAAAGATGTAGGCTATGCTTATTATTTCCTTTAAAGGCATACTTTTAGTTTGGGACATAGGCAACATGACTTTCACAGTAATAGTAATAATATGATATGCATTTTAATTTTAAAGCAATTTATACCACAGAGTATCACAGATGGAGACCTCAGGAATTACAGATTCTGTCACAGTTAGACTTTCTTATATTCACGTATTTTGCTTGCAGGAGAGATTACAGAATTATTACCCTGACATGATTTCTCACAGTTCTGCAATCTACGGATCCTTATCTTCTGATATGCTTAAAGAAAATACAAGTACGTGTTTCTTTCCATAGTGTTTTTAATAATTAAATGATTTATTTATTTATTTATGTTTGTTTCTCTTTGTTGGTGGAGTGATGGGAGGTAAAATTAGATTTTACCACCAGGCAATTCACTCGTTCAGCACCTGAGAACCTCCAGGGCATATTCTGTAACATATTGCATTCCAGGGTGCTAGCTTTAGTTTAGATGAAAAAGAGGAGGCATATGCATGGCTAGCAGTCTCTGTGCATTAATAATCATTAAAAAAAAAAAACTAGTTGAGCGTCTAATTTTAAGATTACAAATTGTATTTGCTGCTACTAAAATTAGCTACTGGGATCCCATTTAATCTTGATGATACTGCAAGGATTTGTGTTTTTGTCTGAGTAGGGAACTATTAAAAGACATTTAAAAGATTTGCTTATGGTAGGACTTTAAGAGCAACCTTTTCGTTAAGACAACACCTTGCACTAGAATAGAAGTTAGACATAATATTTCTTACATATATTTAGGAATTTCTAGAAATAACATTCCCTCTCAAACCTTAATAGTTGTCAAAAAAAGCAGGTAGCTCTGGAGACCTGCTAGAATTTCTATATCAAACACTAGAGCTAAAAAAATCTGTGGAAGGTAAAACCAATTTGCCTAGGACTGAATCGCTAATTACTGTGGACATAAATAATAATTAATGTGAAACAGAGACAAAAATGCTCACAGTCACAGATCAAATACATATAGTAAAGATGTATAAAACTGTACAAGATAATGTACATAAATAGGCCAGACACTATGTTGTCAGCAAAGCATCGTGTCATTATAAGTTATCATGCAAACGGCACTAGAAGATAATGTTTTGCTAGAGTGGGCACCAAAAGTACTGGCTTTGTTTCATTTCATTAATATTCTTAATCACATGAAAGGCATCAAGAACAGCAGGACAGAATTTTATTGTATTGACGTCAGTAACTTAAGACCATTAATGAGATATTTCTTGGTATCTTAAGGCCCTTAAGGCCTTCTCAGTTCAGAGCAGAGGCCCTGGAGTGTCAAACCTAATAAAGATTTTGCTAAGACTTGGATAGTTGCTGGAACTGAGGTTGTCACTTTTTACCCAGAGGAGTTATAGATTTCCCTATACGGAAATGAGGCTTGAGGTTTAAAGAGGAAGTAACAAGATTACCTCTGGTACACAGCATTACAAGCTTATTTTTTCTCTTTTAGGTTTAGGCAACCCCAGCTTGTATTTGATCATATGAGTTAAAATGCTCCGTGGTAATTTAACTCTCCTACTATCAAGGTTCACTGTGATAGCTAGCCTTTAGAGGTGAACAGTGCAAAAAACCAAATTTCTGCACAGCAACATAGTATATCTTCAGTCAGATCCCAAGGTCAATAACTCTTACATGACTTCTTTTTCTACTGTAGTCTACCTTCCAACAAGGCAAAATAAATCCACCCAAGCTTCCCATACTGTTTGCTGCTTGCTAACATCTCTAGATGCCTCATTAGCACACACTGACACTTCTACTGTTATGAAGAACCTGCCTTAAGAAAACGTTCCATTCCCATTAATCCTCCACACTACTGACAAGATAACCACCACTTTAAAAAACAAGCAAACAAACAAACAAACTAAAAACCCCAACACCTATCACCTGGAGAGGCAACTATGTAAGCACAGGTTTGTCTGAACCATAGTTTTTAAAAGGCCAGACTTAACGACCATAGAATAATTGTGGTCAGAAGGGAACTCTGGAGGACACATAGTCCAAACTTCTGCTCAAAGCAGGTTCAATGTCTATATGATAGTTTTCTTCTAGTTTCAATACTGTTTATGGCTATGTTTTCTCTATGTAATAGGGCTAGACTGTACATTAAGTCTAAATCCCAAACAAATGGTGGTGAAGGAAAAAATTTCTTTAATTGTATGACTGTTTAAACTGCCTGTTGTTTCAACACAAGCTTTATATAATCTGTACAAAATAATATTTTCGGATAACTTAAATGTTATTATGCTCTTGTCATCGTCACTGAGATTTTTGGGCCCCAAACTATTTTTGTGACTACACTGCAAAAATATTTTAATACACAGCATCTGGTTGGATCATGAAAATCTTTCAGTGTCAACAAAATATACATCCTTCATTTTTCAGCAGGAGGTTGCAAAATATCTGTTTCTAACAACAGACCAAGTGTTAGCAAACTATTTCGTCTTCTTTTTTTTTTTAGTGAAGCGTAAATAAATTTCTTTAAAACATTATGAAAGTAAATTGCATTATTTTTAAGTGCAACTATATAAATTTGCTCATACTTGTTCTTTTGCATCCCTCAGATTAGTCAACATTTTCTATAATTTCCAAACTTATCAATGAATAGAAGCACACCTTAGACATTGCTAAACATGTGTTGCTTATTTTGAATGCGATATTTTTTATGGTACCAAAATCCACAATTACTTTTGCCGATTTAGATTTATACATTATGACTTTTTAAAAAACAAAACAAAACAAAAGCAACAAAAACAGTGTTTCAATCTGCCCAGGTTAAAACCTGTGCCTATGACTAAGTTTCCCTTGTCTTTTTCCAGGTTTGGTATTTTGTTCAGAATCACAGAATGGTATGTGATATCATCCTGGGCTTCACAAGCTGATGTCCAGTAGTTCAAATCAGTGCTCAGTGGTTTCAGGACTTACATTTTTCTATTTTTCACTCAGAAATTTGATCTTCAGTAAAATACATAATAACTTGGCCTATGAGGCTCACAACAGTTTTGCTTTCTGCTTATTTCCAGACACCATGAGATCAGATTCCAGCTGTTGTGCATGACAGACTGACAGAAGGATGGGCTGGCAAAAAATCACCAAGACTTTCAAAACACTAGGGAAAAGAAAAAAATAACATCAAGTAACAACATACATCAACTCCTACCACTACAGCTACATCCTATTGTCTTAACAAATAGCAAAAAAATATTTGATAAGCGGAAATATATACATGAAAGTGAAAGGGCCTAAACCAAATGTACCATACAGAAAGAGAGGGCAAGCTAGCCATAACACAATTTCAGTGGAAATGTAATCTCAATTTAGAGTCACCTTATATATATATCATCTTTCCTTCTTCTTTTCTTGCATTTAAAAAGTCCTCTTTATCTAATACAAAGCACAGAGCAAAGACTCAAAAAGGCTGTCCCAGAATTATTAGAATATGTGTGTGATTACATTCTTTTTTCTCTCAGATTTCTTCCAAATGTCTTGGTTTTCATTCTTTTTTTTTTACCTCATTTTCTATCAAGCATTAGATAAACTGAATTACTTGAAATATAAATTAGGTATGAATTTATTGAAAAAACACACTATAATTCTTTCCACAAGTCCAGTAAATTAATTTCTGGAACACAGATGATCTCTTGCTCTCTCTGCTGGGTGCATTTGAACATTGCCAAAAAAATAGTTGAAATTCTTGCAGGGCAGAATATAAGGGGAAAAGTTTAATGCTTGCTTGCCGCCTATAAATCTATGTGCCTTTTCATGAAAAGTATCATTCAAGGATGGCAAAGCTCAAAAAATATCTCCTTGGAAAATAATCCCATTATTGTGCTTAACAAGATACAAAATTATAAAAACATGCTTTTACAAACATGTTTTAGTTGCGTGCTTTTCTATACTTCTCCATGACATGCAGAAAGGTAGTGTAGTGAAAATGTCAAGCATTTCAAGAATCAAGATACTGATATGCAATTGCTTTCTATTATGAAAAATGACATGTTTACCCATGAAGCTGTGTGTATTTGCTATGTGTATTTAGACAGGCATTTATAAAACAAAAGAGGAACAAAAGGTATTTGCTACTACAGAAGTGAGCATTTAAGCATGTAGGGGACATTTCTGATACATGCACCATGGCATTTTTCAACCACAAACCAAATATTTTCAAACCCAGAATATCAAATGCATTAAAGAGTGGTCAAAGCAGGAAATATTTTTCAATGCATAATTCAAAAGTAGCCCTTCAAAAATAATTACAAACTCCTGGTACAACCTCTGGCCAGATACCTGTCATAGAATGGCTTAATCTCAAAATCAGCTATCTAAAATGTAGCTGAAAATGATCAGCTACCTTAGATGTAGTAGGGATTATCAGTAACAACAGCAATGCTAAAGGTAGTGCTCTTAACTTTTACAGAAAGGTTATTTTCATTACATTTTGATGTAGTTTTCCAGAGAAGTTTAAGTATTAACAGTAAAAGCAAAAGAAGTAAGGGAGGAGCTAGGTGAAGGTCAAACAAATATGGTAGAACCTGTTCAAACTGACTCAACTTTTGGTTTCATCCACTGGACTATGCTTAATCTGAAAAAGATGAAAACACTATTAATTTATAATAAAATTAGCTATAACTGTGAGCTATTTGTTTTTATGGTGTTAGCATTATAAAATAATTTTTTTTCTAACACTGTATCTCACATAATACTTAGAAACATCCTGGCTAGTTCACAGCATAAACAGAGAGGGTGACTTATGAAAAACCTCTAAATTAACCATTCAAGATAAAACTATTACCAGTACACAAGCTTTCAAAGAGTTTAAATATACATTTTCACACAAGTACTTGTCAAGCTGAAATTTAGATATATAATAATCTCTTAACTGTCTCTACTGTTAGTGCTATAATAAAAAACTCTTCTCGAGATTATGTTTTTTGTGGATAATACAGGACTCGAGATTATGTTTTTTGTGGATAATACAGGAAGTAGGTAAGCACAAAATACTCAATTCAGTACTATATCTTCATCCAGAAAATTGCATGCAATCATTATACTTAAAAAAAAAAAAAAAAAAAGTAGAGAAGAAGAAACCAGTAAAGAGAACAAGAAGATCTTCTTTTATTCAACTGCAACTTACAAAAACTATGCTTCTCTTTGGAATTTTCTTTATCCATTTTTATTACTCCACTGATGGAAATCTCTGATTTCTCTTTCATTCCTTTCTTCTTCTGACCTCCAGGCTTTCTTTCATTTTGTTCCCCATGCTCAGAACATCCTTGGTAACCTAACTAAAAATAAACAAATAGAATGGAACTGAACACCAATAAGGTTCATTTTAAATCAGAAAGCATGTGCCTAAGACTTAGTACTCGAGCTGTCTTACTGATTTCACTGTCTCTTTCAGCACACTTACATACTTTCTTCAATCTGATACCTTTCTATGATATTTTACATGGGTCAAAAGCAAAAATATTCAAAGAGGATCAAAAATGAAATGATAGGATTTTTACACAGTGAAGAACACACACAAATTAATAAATAGACAAATATTGACCTTGACATCAATCTCATGCTTTCTAAGATGAAAGTACTAAGAAAGAATTACCATCTAGTGATAAGATTTCATTCAGGATATGAAACTGGAGGTGAGGTTACTGACTGATTTCTCAGTCACTTAAAGATATTGACGTTAACATAAACATATTGACTGGAATTGAAAAAAATCACGTTGTGAGGGAGATAAAACTTCCTTCCCTAATCCAAGTGTGTTTTGGTATTATGTTTGGTTGGTATGACACATGAACTGAGGTTTTTCAGGATGTTAACATTGGCTATGCTGGTATTTTCTTTAATTTCAGTGATTTCATCTACAGGAAATGTAATTAAGCAACAGTCACACTTGTGTCTTACAGCAGCCTCCCTCGTCCCTTCAGGATTAAACTAAGCATTTGGATAATCCAGCAAGTGCTCCAAAGTACACAAAATGTAGGATTTTCTAGGGAGAGAGGGGACCTATAGACTGATCTTGCCCTTCATGCCAGTCTCTATGTTAGTGAAAATCTTTGCTAGGCCATATTCTGCAATAAATACAGCTGGCCTTATCTAGTGTATGAGAGTTATTCTACTGAAAAACGGAGAGAGAAAGAAAAGAAAAGGAAATTACTTTACAAAAAGTTCCCTTTGCATTTAGCCATTTCTCTTTTCCGTAGCATCACTCCTGAAAGAGGAACAAGAAGTAATTAAAAAACAAACAAACAACCCCCCCACACACACCTCCAATACTCTCTATTCCTCTTGGAAGGTAGTTGTATTTACTTCTGAATCTGTTAGTTGGGAAAAACTCCTGGCACCCGTGCCTTGTTTCCTAACACAGTGAGAATGGCTGCACTGTCAGATTCCCTGGGGACTCTGAGCTCTTTTGCAGGGACTTCAAATAAAATAATAATGATGATGTTAATAATAGTAATAATAATGTCCTTATCCTGAATTAAAGGAAGAAGAAAAGAATATGAAAGGATTTATTGACTACTGCAGCAGGGGAAATTTCCCAAATTCCATTTGGGAAAGGAAATAAATGTTCATCATTTCTTATACTTGTAGCTTGAACCACCACCCAACCACCCTCTACCAAAACACTAAAGGAAAATTTCTGCAGGTAGCAGATTCCATACCTAAGTTTATCATTCTTTTTATTGAGAGAGAATCCTAGGTATGCAGGAATATCAAAGATCTACATTACTAAAAATCTAGAATATTGAACACTGAGCTTTTATTCCCAGGAACAAACTGATCTGTTTCCCTTCAGGCTTTTTAACATTTGGAAAATAAATTTCTCCAGGCCTAACTTTTTCAATACCAAAAGCAGACAGCTTACAATACACAGGTATTGATGGAACTTCTCTAACACAGCTACACCATAAGTTTGCAAACACTTCAGGGTTTAAAACTGCAGCTATCTGAATTTACTAAAACTTTGATTTAACTTTCATAAAGACCATTTGGATAACTTTTCCAGTTTAAAAAGAGTAACCCAGAGCATATGAAGTCAATGGAAAGACTGACTGTGAAGAATGAGATTTTCCTGTGTACGTTAGCTTCCTAAAACAGCCCTACATTCCTAAGTCTCTCAGTGATTCATCTTCCTATCTCCCCATTGTCTATTCCTACCACTCATAATGGCTAGTAAGTTTGAAAGTGTCCTGGGATCTGCCTGGCCACTGGGATTTTATTGCAGTGTATGCTCATATGCTGATAAAATCAAACCACTCCTGGGCAGACTTTGACAGCTAAAAGATGCCAAGGACCAGTCCCAGCAATCCTTCTGGGGATTTTTTTTTTTTTTTTTCATTTTACTAGGAGAAGACAGACTGAACTGGTTCTTTGATTCTAAAACAAAAGACCAAGCAGTCTTCATGCAGCCTCTCTCTTCTGAAAACAAGAACACTTTGCCAGCTAAAAAGCTAAAAATGGGCTGTTCTGATCCAACTGCAGTCTGCATGGTTTTGTTTTTGTTTTGTTTTGTTTGTCCCAGCCTCTTGAATAATACCTTTAAACCTATTCTACATTCTGCCCCATGCTACTTGTGAAGCAGAGAAGCTGCAAGGATCTCTCCCATCATATCTACCCATGAACATGGAGCATGGAAGGAGCCAGTGGAGCCTGGGGAGAGTTAGTAGCTGCAGTCACAGTTTTACAGTGGGATGACTGTCCTCTCTTTCTTGGTGACAAGATAGTGCTGATGAATTCTCCATTTTGGGTGAGGCTGATGGGGTGTCTCATGCTAGACCATAGACTGTACTCTTATGTTGACCCTATAGGGGTGGTAGTAGTTGGAAATACTTTGGCAACTGTAATGTCCATGTTGGGGCACAGAAAATTAGTTACTGGAACTGCAGTGTGACTAATCATTTATTTTGGAGAGGAATCTGGCTACAGTTTGGATGCTTGATTTATGGTAGCCAAGGCCTACCCTAATTGTCTTCAGTTACCTGCTATTAGACTTTGGGCTGAAAAGTTTTTACTAGCTTTAAAACTAATTAATCTTACTAGAATACCTTTGACTTGGTTTACTGCTGTTGATTTTTTTAAAATTTTGCTAGAAAAAGACGTACTGGCTCTCTGTTTCTAAAGCAGAAAGTTACTTGTTTAGGGTAGGTAACTCACAGAAACTTTAACTTTATAAGAAAAGCTAGGAAATCAAAAGTCTTTAAAAAAAAAAAAAGGAAAGTAGATTTCTCTAATAGCTTTTATAAAGTATTTATAGCTGCATAATATCCAGATGGATATTAATGTCATTCAAACATTAGTTTCTTAGTGGCAGATTAAACAGAACATGAAAAATAAGCTAAAAATAAGCTTTATAAACATTTTCTCAGGCTGCTGAAATAAGTAGGATTGGTAGACATTGTATAATAAAACCCAGTAGATTTTATAATTCCTTAGAAATTCTAGAAAGTAGTTTTTAATTATCTCTGAGTGACTCACAAAAGCAAATGAAGAATAACAATTTCTGGGTGTTGAAATTAGAAACCATCACCCGGTTCTTCTGATTAGTGAATGAATGCTAATGACAAAAAAAATTATTGGATGATTATTAAATGAGAAAAAAAATCCCAAAAGATGGATGATTAAGAACTTTGTCCTGTGCTGAAATCACAAGGACCAAATCTTCTACTCTCAGTTCTTGCAAAGACAAGGCTAAAATCTATTGCCAGTAAGATTTCATCAGGTGAGTTAAGTTGAGGAGAAATGCTTGGCAGTGTGTGTGCCAAGGCATCAAAATAACAGAATGTCACCATCTTAACTAATCACGCCATTCTTGTAACCAAGTCCTGTAATTTTGAAAAATGATTTAAGCACCACCAATAGTAAACTAACCTAAAGCTTTATAGATATCTGGGTCACTTTTTTTCAAAGACTCACAAAAGAATGAGTGTCAGGTAGGACACGAAACTATGGTATGATGGTCAATGAACTGAACACAAATCACAATGGCTGGACAATAGTATAGTGCTGAGTTAAAGCATAAGCAGGTGTTTGCAACTTCAAGGTTCCTTTAAAAGGAAGAACTAAGAGTTCATCTTCTATTAACAGATCATCAATGCCATGCATGTATGCAAAATGATGAATGCTCATGAAAATGATGAATGCTCATGAATGCCCCAGTCCTGTTCTCTGCCCTCCAGACAGAGCTGCCTTGCGGGGGAGAGGCCTGGGTGCTCAGCCAGACCCGATAGTTTGGCCCGTAAGTTTGCAGGGCATCATACATACAGAGATGGAGACAAACAATTTGAGAGGCTGTGATGTCTTCTAGGACAAGTGGAGGTAATGGATTTATTAGCTAGGTTTCTGCTCTGAAAACCATTGGGCTGTCAAGGCCAGCCAACATATAGGCCCTAACAGCTAGTTCTCTGTTAGAGGGAAGATTTTGGTATGGTATTTATTCTAAGTAGAGCAGCATCATATGAATTCATAGACTTCTGAACTAGAGAGAACTTCTAGGAAGAAGAATATATTTCTGTAAAACACTTCCTTTACTTCTTACTGTGTTGTGTTGATATTGCCCCATCAAATAGATCAGCTAGCTCACCAGGGGAACAGGAACCATATACTTCAAAAATACAAATATGCTTATAGTCTAACTTAATCTCATTATCTCCTGAATCCTGCCTTTTCTGGCAGTCTTAAGTTCAAAATCTAGCAAATCCAATAGCCAAGTTCACTGTTTTCAGTGAACAGTAATATGTCCTATTGAGACAAATTCTTGCTTATTTGAGCCAGATTCTTGCTTATGGTTTGTGCACATTTTCAGATGTAACCAAAGAACAGTATAAATTCAAAAAGAAGGTATGAGGTCTCAAAGCTGTTTGAACCAGTTTTTTATAATCTTAAAAGCAATCTTTGAAGAGTTCATAAATACATTTTACCCATACATTGGAAAGCCTAAAATTCATTGTATTGAAAAATGAATAAACATTAATGTATTATGCAAAAATTAAATAGACATAAAATGTGAAACTTTCTCATTTTTTTAGTCTATAAAGCTGTGGTTGGTATTTTTAAGAACAAAATGTGTCGCCACCGACCTGAAACTCTAAATATGGTGATAATTTGGTCCATGTGCATGGAATGGAGTGGGATGGAAGGTGGCAGTGGTTTGTACAGGACAGTATGTCCCAGCCTTACTATGAGAAAAGCAATTGCAAGTGAAAGTCGTATGGTGGCACTATCATATTAATTGCTAAGTAATTAAATGCCCAGCTTTCATTTTGGATGAAAAGATGATTTGGGAGATTCAAATCTCCTTTGATCTTATTTGTTGGATCCCCCCCAAAACATTTTTTTCCCCCTCTGCAGTTTTGTTGCTTGTTTTCAAATCTCATGTGAAAACAGAGGCAACTGGGCATAGGAGTAGTGTTACTCTTACCTAAGATCAGGAATCTCTCCTTGATAATAAAGGATAATTAATCTATGATAATCTTGTGCATAGACCTTCTTTATCTTTGTATTCATAAATGAAACTATTCTCCTAATAAAGGATGTTATTGGGACAAATAGCAGGAATGTTGGCATTTCTCTGTCAGAATTTCTCTCCTAAAAGTCCTTGATTTTTCAAATGTGAATGATAACATGATTCCAACTGAACCTGAGTGAGATTTGAAAAGATCTCAAAAACTCTAGCAAGCACTTGGTCCTCTGAAGGCCAACTCTCAAGAAACAAAAAAGTTTTTAAAGGCTTAATGCAGAATAGAATGTGACTAAATAGACATGTAGTTTGGGAATATAATAATAAATTTTCTTTGCTTTGGAACAAAATGCATTTAACTACAGCGAGTAAGTAATTAAGTACCTTCTGCACATATTTTCTCTTAATGAAAACCTTCAGAACACATCAAACTAGCATGATCATTTCTTCTACTATTTTCCTTAGATTTACATAACTGAACATAACTGAAACATATGTACATATATATATTTACTTTTCTTATTGCCAGCTATTCTGTTTTTAGGACAGGTATATATAATACTGTCTGGGAAAACTAAAAATTTTTTCCCACTGCACCGTGGAGTAAAATGATTTTAGAATTTCTTTGTAACTATTATATTCATATGTCCAGAGCAAATATATCTCTATATTGTTGGGTTTTGTTGATACAGGGTAATGAATCAGTAATAATCAGCTTGAAAGCAGCTTTTAGCTACTTCCGATATAAAGATTCAAATCAACAAAATAATCATCAGGCATAATGTCACCATTTGTCTCCATTCATGCTCTTGACCTTTTAGATTGCCCATTAAGTAGAGGAAGACCAGTTCCTACCCATGTTTTGGCAGCAAGAGACATTTTCCTGCTGTAGACACACAATTTTTCAACAGAAGTTGCAGCCCGATTGACGTCCATCTGATTTGGAAGTTTCCTTCCTCTTTACTGGAATAGGAAGCAGATATAATTATGGGCTAGTCCATTGATTAGTTCTATGGGAGGAGATTATAAGCAAGGAAGCTATCTGTACAAATAGGAACACTGAACTCAACTTTTTTTATTTTTTTTTTATTTTTGAGTGGAAACATTTGTTCCAAAATGAAACCACATCCCCCAACAGAAGTAATACATTAACTCTCAGGGTACTACAAACTGCATGCTGCAAAGAAAGGATATCTGGTTGTGAAAAGAATACTAAAAGACTTTTAATTCTTTGTAACCCTAGAAATATCCATTATGGGCTGCTCCTTTGCTTACGGGATGGGCTTAACACTGGGTTGCCAACACATCTAATATTTCCAGAAATATTGCAAATATTTTACATATTGAATACATTATACAAAGGAAGAAAAGAGCTCACTTCACCTTTCTTAAAGTGGGAGTAAAATATACAGCAAGCCATAGTTTCCAATACAGATCCACACACAACAATAGAAGACATGGCCCTCCTTCCCTGCATGAACAAATAGCTCAGCAGAGTTTTATGGTGCAGTGTGCACATTATATGTCCAATAAAGGGCAGCTCACCACCTTCAATAATGTTGTAAAGTCTGTCTCAGATTATGGAGTCCTTAACTGCCAAGAAAATTAAATGCCAATTGTTTAGCTGGGGTTTCCCAAGAGGATGTTAGTAAATGCATATGCAAGACTCCAAATGTGGAGTAAATTTGGCATTCAAGCTCAAGTGTTGTGGAGCACAAGCATGCCAAAGAGAAAAATTGTAGTCTAAACTGTCTGCAGATTTCTGGACAAACAGAGGCCAAGAGCATAAAGGAAGTGAGCTTTAGAGAGACCTCTGTCCTTTCTTTTGGCAGCATAATATAAGTTGATCCTGCATTTCTGCTGTCTTGCACAAAACCCTGTGTTCAGGGAACTGCAGGAGGAAAAGAACAAAACACAAAAATAAACTAACTCTTCTACATATCAGAAGTGGGAATTCAATGACATGTCATTTAAATACTTCACTTTTTTGGTGTGTAAGTTTTGAGGAGAAAACAGATGTAAATATGCATCTTTTGCCTTTGGACTTTTGTAAAGTACTTTGCAATTCTTGGTCAGGAAATTTTTCTTTACTGTGGCAAGTCCAATTAAATTTGAACTATTGCTGGGTATGAGTTGATCAAAACTACATTGTTTCATCTTCCTATTTCCTCTGCTAACGCCCTCTACAAGAGAATCTCATTTCAGTTGAAATCCAAACCATTCAGTACCAGAATTTAAACTGGGTTTAAATAAATATGCACATATATATATGTGTGTGTATGTATGTATAATGTTCTATAAACTACTTTGGTGGCCTTACTAGTTTTGGTTACATTTAGAACTGAATCTTAAAATAAGAAAAGTTCCTTTCAAGCACAATTAAGTATAAAAGAAACTCACCGAGAGGGCAGGAAGGTGGTTGTGGCTCTGTTATTAAAGACATGTGGAAGTGAAAGGTAGGGCAGCCTAGTCAAAACAAGTATTGAATAAACAAGAGTGGTTGAATCTGTGTGGCCACATCAGGAAAGTTTTTTCTCTACAGAGGAAAAGTACTTCAGACTAGAGAGTGATTATGTGTAAAACGAATGAACAGGAGGAAACACCAGTACACACAGCGTTTTCAATCAGCTTTTATCCCTTTGGTGACAAATTCTTGCCTTTGAGAACCTAGAAGGTTTTGAGAATCCAGAAAGTATTCAGACTGTCTCTGGTAAAGTGTCAGTAGTCCAAAATTACACTTTTAAATGGATGAGAGCAATAGCTTCACAGTGTGCATTTTGGTGCCTGCCCCAAGGATCACTTACCTCTTTGTGTTTTTGAAAGGGAACAACAATCAGACCTCTGGCAGAAGTAGCGCAGACCTCTTTCTTGTCTGCAAATAATATGCGGCTGCTAAGTGAGGAGACAGAATGGAGTTCAAAAAGCCTTGGGGGCTTCCAGCCCTGTGATCCAGTGATTTTCACATGTACTGTGAACATGTACTGATATTTCTCTTACTTTTTAGATCTCACAGTAAATAACATAGAAATTTTTCCTTAATTTATACTGTCACTAAGAATACCACTCACTAGTACCTTCTCCTAAAATGGAAAAAGTATATCCCTCATATAACTTCTTGTTTGACTTTAATATTTTGCTAATTAGACATCGTTCAAAAGATGTTTCCAATGAATTTCCTCTAACATTAAATTATAGCTTAAATCCTACACTTTAGCATGTTTGGGCTTTCCTTTGACTTCTCAAACACTTGAGTTTCTGAAAAGCTTGTGAAGTTTTCTGTCAAATATTATGCACATGAGCATAGGTCAGCTCTTCAAATGTACAAAATACATATTTTGTATGAATGTACAATGGTTCTGGTTAGAAAAGTTCTGGTTAGAAATTCAGAAAACATTTTAAAAATGCATCTACACAAATAAAATGTTATAATGAAATCCATGTAATATACTACTGTCCTTTAAGATTTTCATATATACTACTGGATTGAGATACAATACTTTTTAATCATTAGTGTGTAAATAATTATATGCATATGTGGATAAGAATGAGAAATAGACTGAAGAAAATTTCACAGCTGAACCTCCTTTGGTAAGAAGTAGGTTTCAGGATCTAAAGTTAGTTATAAATTCTGTAGCCAGCTCATGCATTTTGTTAGTATAATCAAAATCCCACAATAGACGTAATATAGCTTTGAAAGGGCTGTAGGTTTTCCTATTTCAAGACAAAGACTTGGCAACTCCTGACAAGTCCATCCCCAAATGCTAACATCCCCAAATGTTGTCATTTAAGAAATCTATGAATCTTATTGCTGTATTACTCTTTAAAAAATAAAGTTTGTATTACTGGCATTTAGTAAATTCTATTGCTTGTTTCTAACAGTGTTTTTTTGAGGTAAATATGTTTTATAATTTTTGGTGTCTGACCTTTGGAAAGCATTTATGTGGTTTATCATTGAAAAACAGATAAATCTCCCCACTCCTCCATCCCTCCAGCACAATTTCCTGAGATTTAAAAGTAGTATACTCACACATCTGAGTGCAGAAACAACAGAGAAGTTTTGTCCTTCTAGTCTGTTCACATTTTTCTTATTTGTACACTGATCCACTCAAGTAAAAGGAAATTGTGTCCTACATGTGACCTCAAAGTTTAGACAAATTACTTGCTTCCCTTTCCATCAAAGACTAAAACATCCATACAAATATATCCACCTAGAAGGTCATTGAGATCAGTACTTAATGTGCGTATAGCTGTTGGTTTCAAATTTCAAATATAGCTGATAGAATGATTGGAGTCTATTGGATTTTGGATCTAAATCTGATTTTAGTCCAGAATTGAGTTATACTTGGGTAAGTGAAATCAGATTTGAGGTTTGTATGAAGTTATATAATATTAAAAGATGTTTACTTTACAATGACTGCTGTTCTTTGAGATATGTTGTGCAGTTTGGGTGTGTACACCTTTCATGAGTAAAAGTTTTGCAGTGGGAATGCTTTGGACAGCCTTTTCTGAGGCCATAGCTGTTGCCCAGTGCAGCCCCACCCCTCCCAAGTGCACGCAGAGGTAATCACAACATATCTCCTCAATTTTCTGTGGCAAAACACAGGCTGAGTGCATTCTGGATCTTCAGAGAAGTATGAAATGACAGTAGGTTAAGGCAAACATATGAATAGCGAGTGTATTTGGTGGGGAACGAGAAATTTCTGTAAGTTAAGTAGTAAGTCTGAACTTTATATATTTTTTTCGTGTTGTTCTCTTAGTTGTACCTAACCATGCCTTTCATCATCAATTACTTAAAAACATTGGAAAGTATTGGAAAAGAAAAAGACCTAATTGCCTTAGTTCTATTTAGGTCAAAAGGTATGCTGCTTAGGATTTTGAAGTTGTGAAGAGTAAGGTTTAGAAAAAAAAAAAAAAAAAATGGGAAAGCATTATGTAGGTTAGGCAAAATACCTGAGGACCTTGGAAAGAGATTTACCTGTAGCCTGAATACCCTTTCTCTTCGGGTATGATTATGCCTGGTACACCTGCCATAAGATTCCAGAGCTGTACTGTCTTGTAGCCTGAAATAGGGCTATGAAGATGATTAGAAGACTGGAGCCTCTCTCTTATGGGGAGAGGCTGAGAGCTGGGCCTGTTGCCCACAGAGGAGAAGATTAAGAGGGGATCCTGTCAATATAGACAAATATTTTAAGGGAGTGTGTCAAGAGGAATGGGGCCAGATTATTTTCAAAAGTAGTCAGAGGAGGCTACAAAAGGAAATGGATACAAACTGAAACACAGGAAGTTGTATCTAAATATGAGGGTGACAGAGCACTGGAGCAAGTTGCCCAGAGAGGTGATCTTGCTTGTACAGGGCGGTTGGACTAGATGATCTCCAGAGCTCCCTTCCAGCTTTATCCATTCTGTGATTCTGAAATGGCTGGAAGTAAGAAGCTTTTTAAAGCACAGTATGGAAGAAGTGATCAATCCTAAGAAGGCATTAATAGGAATGCAGAGCCAGGAGGGGAGAAAAGGTACTGGTAAAAACACAGACAGGCTTTTAGGGAATACAGTTATTTCAGGATGTATATATAAATCATGAGGTGGCTCTGTTGCTATTACAGATGCCAGATGAACATTAACACAGCCAAGATGCATGTTTGGGGTAATGCTTGCAGTAATGTCACACCTTCAAAGCACCGTGAGCAATAATGGAGCTGTTAAAATGCGTTGCAACCCTGATTCATATAGATTTATCTGTTAACTGAACATCCAACTCTGATGTAACCCCCTTTTCCCAAGTAAGAGGCAATATTACTCTGAAAAAAAAGCCAAGGAGTAACTAGTTTGATATATGGTGTGAACTCTCAGATAGGATTAATTAAGATAAGATTATGACAAAGAAGAGGAAACTGAGTATATTAGAGTCATTGTATCTAATGGATATCTAGTGGAAGGGATTTGAGGGCTACTCCAAAAACTGGGAAACAGTCTTTAGAGCTTTGATGTAGGGAATGCTCTTCCTTCAGCCATGATTAATGAAATTATGGATTTACAAAATTCTAGCTATTTACTTGAATATACATTTGAGAATTGTAATATATAGTTTGTTAATAATGACAGATTTCACCTCCAGGTCAAAGAATTATAATCTCTCTTCCCTGTTTACATTACCTATGTAAGTAGTCAGTTAAGCCTTCCTAAGTAGTACATCTTAACTTTAGTAGGGAGCATTTTTGTTGCTAGTACAATTCAAAACTCCAAAAACAGCTAAAGATCACATGGAATGGTTTATTCTGTGGAAAATAGTCTGTGGCCCTATTTAAAGAAACTCTTTTAGATTTAGTTTATATTAGAGAGGTGTGGACTCTCAAATCATTCTTACAATAGCAGAAAAAAAAAAAAAAAAAACAAATTCTCATTGTGACCACCACCTCCTTTCTTCAGAAAACTAAACTCTTTTAGATTTAGTTTATATTAGAGAGGTGTGGACTCTCAAATCATTCTTACAATAGCAGAAAAAAAAAAAAAAAAAGCCTAATCTCATTGTGACCACCACCTCCTTTCTTCAGAAAACTATACTTTTTAAGATATTACTTTAAATCGTGTGCAGTATTGGCAGTATCCTGTTCGTTACCTATGACTCAACAAGCCCCAGTGAGTCACAGACTTATGAACATTTCTGTTGCAACTTCCAGGCTAACTAGAAAACAACATTCTAAAAATAATCATGTCACAAATACTCAAATGCTTTTATTTGATTTTTTTCCAGATAGAAGTAAAGCACATTCCATAACATCAGCCGAGTGGGGTGCTTAGGATGTATGCTTGTAGAGTGATTAGCCTTTGAGGTTTGGTTATGGTTTCATGCATTTTTGTAGCACAAATAGATGACATACTTGCATCATGAAATTTAAAAAACAACTTCAAGGAATCTACTCTGTTAATGAGATGAGGCAGTGAAGAAATTTTTCAGTGCCACATCTCAGATAGTAAAAGAACGTTAGCAGTAACATATAAACAATGTTGACCTACTGTTGTGAATTACAGAGCTATTAGTGATACACAAAAATAATAATAGATAAGTTGTGAAGTAATTCATTCCCTTTAGAAGGACAGTTTGTTATGCACCAAACTTCAGCAGCTCTCCAGGCTTCTTTCCAGCCGTTCCAGGATTATAGTCCTTCCAATCTATTTGAACCTACTCTCTTTGTTCTTAGGAACTCTTCGTTTCTCCTAGACAAGATTCTTTTGATTCTTTAGTAGAAGTGTTTTATTATGGCTCAGAAATCATCCACTGTTAAAAATAACAACTAGAATTATAAACTGGAGGAACATTTAAGGACATTAAGAACATTTCAAATATATAATCCAGAACATATAGCACTAATAATGACTGATACTTCAAACAAATACATTTTAAACTAGGTATAGGTTTTAATCAAAAACATGTAAATGTCTGAGCTTTCAAAATTCCTTAAATACAATGAATATTTCCAGATTGTTTAAAATAAGTTATATTCCATATTTATTTTCTTTTTTTTCTCTGTTCCTTTTTTTTTTCTTTTTGTGAATTATGATTTTTACTCCATATATCCATATAGTAAGTGTATGGAGTAATAAATTCAAATACTCAGAACCCCAAGTTTATATTGCTATTTTAAAAATGCATATCACTCATCTGCATAGAAAATAGATTCTTTCCTTTTTTATGTTATGAACAAGGATGTCTTTTTGGCAAAGAAATAGTTCCCATATGCAACAAATAAGGAAAAACTGAAAGACTCTTTCCTGCCAGACAGAAATTCCATTCTGTTCAACAACATTTAAGGAAAGAGATATAACTTTCTTCCTAGTGTACATATTTTCATAAAAACTAGGCCAAGATTTTAATATCAGCCCTTGTGAAAGAAAAATGTAGCAATTTAAGTGCCAGACAGCAATTTAAGTGTCTCCATAACAACATGGAGACATACATCCAAACAAGAAACTGCATCTGGAAAATATTTATTTAAATATAAATATATATATATAAATAATATGCAATTATATATAATGCAAATATATAAATATAATAAATTATGTATTTTTTGAAATTTCAATTTCCAGGTTGCCCCATTTGATCACTTAGATGTCAATGAAACTTTAAAGACTGCTGCATCCTTGTTTTCCTTAAATGACCAATTAAGATCATTTTTAGCACATGTGCTTTATTTTGTCTACCAGTTTTCCAGGAAAGTCGTATTACACATTGCAGCAAAACCTATCAGAATTAAAGAAGCCAAGAAGAAATGTTTTCATTTTCTTTTCAGATGCTGAATGAATGATGCAAATATCTGCTGGCATATGTTATAAAGTAAGTTTTTATCTGGATTCCCCAAGTTTCTTTTAAAATCCTTCATGGACAATTTTCCAATTTTGTAGTCTTTTGTAAAGACTATAAACTTACTTTTGTAAATTCATGAAAATCAATGAAAGATAAAGGCAAATATATTTGCTGTTTTCTTAAAAAGAGGATCAGGAGCGTACTCCAAACAACCTCTGTGTGTGGTAGATACATTTTTCATTCAGAATATTTTATCTTCAGAAAATGAGATTTTAGTAAAATCACACAGCCAGCTGTTTCACTGAGATGGAAAATCATAAAAAGGAGAATGACATAATAATGAAATTCATTTGAAAATGTTTGAACTTGATATTTTGGGGGGGTTGGGAAAGAAGGGGGGTAGCCTGTCTTGTTCCCTCTGTTTATTTAGAAAATGGAGTTTTTTACCATCCGCATATCTTCCAGAAGAACACATGTGGTTGGACATGCCCTTTTCTGCCAAGCTTGGTTTTCTCTTTGTCCATCCAGTTGTGCTCTGACAACTGCAGTCGTTGGTATGAGCATGTTTGCAACATTCATTGATTCTGACAGAGTCAAAACGCTTTCCCGTGAATTCCAGATAGGATTCTTCCATCTCTAGAAGAAGGTATTTTTGAAAAGGCTGAATTCAGGATGCTTCCCTTCTAATGCTCACCAAAGTTCTGTGGTGTCTTAAATTATCCAGATATTTTATCTACTGTCATAGAGAACTATCTTCTATTTGCTTTGAAGACAATCTAATCTAATCCTCTTTATCTTTAAAGCAGATGAAATTAGAAATGAAAATGAGATTTTACTTGGGTAAGGCATGCATGAAAACAATATAGATATCTTTAGTGCTTCATCTGCAAGCTGTAGAAATAGTATATAATGATACGTATTTTATCACATTTTTAAACATGTATGAGCTCTCCAAGTCACTAGAAAAACTCTTTAGCACTTCATTGCTCAAAAATATTTATAACATGGACCTCAAGTTCTCGATTTCCTTCAAAGACTTAAGCATTCAAGGTCTTTTTTGATTTTCTTGGCTTCTTTCACTATGTCCATCCATTATAACTGAGAAATGAAATAGACTTCTGACTAAGAGGTTAACTGTTCTCTTAAGGAACACATCTTTACTTCTGTTTAAATTGCTGCAAGTGTAAAAAAATCCTTTGCACTAACATCTATATCTTATTTTTTTCCTCTATGCAATCTTGTATCTCACCAGAGTAGCACAAAAAATCAAGAACAAAATTCTAAGTGCTTCCTATTAGCAGCAGAATTTTGAGAAAGTACCCATTTTTCATTTCTATGTCAACTATGTAGGCCTGAGGCAAATGGAAATACAAAAGGAAATGAAAGAAAGAAAAAGAGATCTTTTCAAATTAAAAGACATAAAAATTACAAGTTCACTTACCCATATAAAATAGACTTTTGGAGAAAGGAATCTGTTTTCATGATGTGTCAATTGAATAATGAATTATAAGATATTTATAATGTGCCATTGCTCTTCACTGCAGCATACAGTAAGTGTTTTGGTGCTATTTATAATGAAAAGTTTTAAAGATTATCAAAATAAATATCATTTTGGATATTAATTGAGGGGAAGCTATATAAACAAAGAATTCGAGCTATTTCAAGGGTAGTTAATCTACTGAGGGATATGAGATGTTTTATGTGCTGTAGGAAGCATTATTATTCATACTGTAATAGTCCTTAGGAGCTTCAGCAATACGTGATTACCCAACAGCGTTAGCTCTATACAAAGCAGAATAACAAAGTCTGTCTCTAAAGAGCTTTCAGGCTATATGACTTCAGTGTAACGTTTTCCTTACTGAGCTGGGGCCTAGAGTACTTGATAAACCAAGAGGAGTGCAGCTACATTAAAACCTAGACCTTTTCCTTTCAAGTAACGTCACACCTGTGATAAACTGGACCACACTAACCCTCTATCTCCTTATTCAAAGCTATACTACAGTATTTGAACACCAGGAATACACCCTACAAACATTTTTCATATGTAAATCATTGCAATCCAAATGCCTTTGGATTTGGACAATGCAAAAATTAATTTTTTTTAAGTATTAAATTTATTTTTAAGGAATATTTTTAAAAATAGATGAACGTACAAATAGGTGCCTTTCACTAGATTGTGAAAAAAAATCTGATTTTAATGTGCTGTTCTTTAACTATTGTAAGTATTTCCCACCATCAGGGACCTTCTCTTGAGGTGCTTGTTTGCATAAAACTTGGGTTTACAGCTAAGTGAAACAGCATTGGTGAAAAGATGCTGAATTACTGTCTGAAGTACAGGCTGTAGGTAGATTGAAGGAAAGGTATCCATGAAGTTTTGGCCATTTGGGGCAAGTTGCTGGGGTTGTTCATACATCACTCTCAGCCCTTGTAGGATATCCAGTTCTGGAGCTGCTCCCTGGGATTTCCACAGTCTATGGCTCCAGTATAACCCGGTTATGCCAGGATGTCCAGGCTTGCTGCCACAATGCTGTGGGAGCCCAACTCTCCCTGCTACAGACCTTGGAAAGCAGGCTGGTGATCCCTAAATGCCTGGCTAACTAGCCAACATTGTGGGATTTCCCTGGTGAAAATTCAGACTTGAACAAAATTTTATATGTTTACAGATAATGGGAGGTTTTAACTCTTACCTTTCAACTGTTTCAGCTATTGATTTTGTTAATAGTTTTGCCACTAAATTCAGTGGGGCCACCATTTCACTGACATGAGGTCAATGATTATGAGATTAGTGAAGTTTAAATTAGTTTCGTCATTCGTCAGAACTGATTAATGCCCGTTTGGTAATAATGTCTGAATAGTCCAGAAGATCACAACATAAAACAGGCAACTACAAACCAAAAACCAAATGCAGATGAAATTTTCACAAAACAAAGATACCTAAACTGTGAGACTCCGTGAAATGTATTACCCAGGAAAACTGATTGGCACAAGCACGGGAAGATACTGAAGCTAACAGAGAAAAGCAATGAGGTTTAAACTTACGTGGTCAATTAATTATAGTATGAACTGCCAATTACTGAGAAGAAATTCATTCACAGTTCAAAATACCCTGATGGAAAGATGGATGTAATAACTTTTTTTTTTTTTTTTTTTCTGTGAGTATTTGTTATATTTGGATCTCAAACTCAATGTGACTGTGTCTTTTCAGAAGAAAAAGAAAGAAAGCAAAGCTAACTGTTAAATGCAATGAGGTTTAAACTTACGTGGTCAATTAATTAT
>VZSV01000053.1:1144561-1158937 GCA_013398735.1 Nothocercus julius
CAAACTTGCTCAGGGTGCCCTCTGTGCCCTCATCCAAGTCATTGCTGAACAAGTTGAACAGCGCTGGACCCAGTACTGACTGCTGGGGGACACCACTGGTCACAGGCCTCCAACTAGACTCGGCTCTGTTTATCACCACCTTCTGAGCTCTGCCAACCAGCCAGTTCTCAATCCACCTCACTGCCCACTCATCTAACCCACACTTCCGGAGCTTCCACATGAAGGTGTTATGGGAGGCAATGTCAAAAGCCTTGCTGAAGTCAAGGTAGACAACATCCACAGCTCTCCCATTGTCTATCCAGCCAGTCATTGACAAACTGGTGAAGTATGGGATAGATAAGTAGGCAGGAGGGTGGACTGACAACTGGCTGAAATGCTGGGGCCAGAGGCTTGTGATCATCAGCACAAAGGCCAACGGGAGGCCAGTCACTTGTGATGGACCGAGGATTTGATAATGCCTGGATGATGGGATCAATGGACATTTATCGAGTTGCAGGTGTCACAAAACTGTGATAAACCAGATAAACCTGATAAAACTGTCTGATAAACCAGATGGTAGTGCCATTCAGAGGGATCTCAACAGGCTGGAGAAACGGGCAGAGAGAAACCTCATGAAGATCAGCAAAGAGAAGTGCAGAGTCCTGCACATGGGGAGGAACCTGCACTAATCCTGTACCCCAGTTCAGGGAGAGGACTGAGTAACTCTGCAGAGAAGGACCTGGGTTTCCTGGTGGACACCTCGCTGACTATAAGCCAGCCATGTGGCCTTGTGGCACAACAAGCCAGCAGAATCCTGTACTGCACTGGCAGACAGTTGCCAATAGGTCAAGGAAAGTGATCCTAATCTGTACTGGTGCTCATGGTTATTCCTTCCCAGGTAACCAAGTAAAGAACCAAGTAAAATCATGAATGCTTCACTGTGTTCTCATTATTTAAGTCAAAAGTTTTACCTATGGTAATCCCAGTCATAGATTATTTCTTTTATTTCTTCTGTCATTTTACATTAATGATATAGAAATGCAATAAAAGAATTGAACATTGAAAATAGTAACTTTTAAAGTCACAGTCACTATCTTTGTCTCATCTGCATCCGAAACAAGTAATACAGTAAAAGCTAATGGTGTATCAGGGCCTGGAATCTGTACGAGAGAAGTTTTGCCGTCTAGACAATTTCTGCAACGAACTTCATAAAGTCCTTCTAGGCATCTCAATGCCTTAAAAAAAGAATGAACAAGGTAAACTGGATGCTGCAGGATGGAATCCACAGTTAAACAAGGACACATTAGCTGATCAAGGAGTAATATTAAAGAGAGAATACAGTTTAGATTTCCACCTATCCACCAGAAACAAAACTAAGGAATCATATTGCCTTCCTATTGAAAGCTGAAGATACTGTTAGGTTTCTAACGTCCCTTCCAGTTTCCTAGCATGTGGCAGCTGTTTCATCATGTCCTAAAGTGCAAAATTAGCTCCAATAGTTTGAATAGCCAAGCCAAAATGTAGTAAGTTCACATATAGCTGGGAATCCAGTGGGCAAACTGCTTTCTTTGGCTTGCAGGCACAGAGATGTGTTTTGTAGAACTGCCTCACAGCAGAATTCATGATGAGCTTCCCTGCAGGACACAATGAAAGCAAACAAGTCTCAGAGCCAAAAGAGATGTAAATGGTGACATAAATACATGATCCTCCACAAGAATATAGAGTGTTAACATCTGTCTGGGAATCTGTAGGAAAATAACAAGTAGGTAGGTTTTGGCAAAGAAAAGACTATATTTCAGATTGTTTTGATACATTTGTTTAAAGGGTAATAGCAATAAAATATTCTGAAATATTAATTACTGAGCAGATATGTGGGAAAGAGAGGAAATGGTAAATAATCTAGTTTAATATTCATTTGAATTACAAACAACATTAATGGACACAAAACAAATTTTGTTTACCATATGCCTCGACACTCCTCTGAGATGATGAATGAGATTATTGTGGCTACTAATGTAACTTCCTATTAAGCCAGTGTAAGGTATAGAAGTTTAGAAGTGCACACAAACGGCAACTTGCAGACAGTGATGAATCCTGGGGTTTTATAGGCGTTAGTTTTTACTTCACATCACACATTTGAAGTATTGTAGTATGCCCGCCCAAGTGCTTCAATAGCTCCTGAGTACCTCAGTTTAAATAGAGAATCTGTCAATATTCCCATTAAAATCTTCATTAGCTCTGAGCAAAAGCACAGATCCAGCTGGAGTTCAGCATGGCTGCCTTCAGTGAGGAGCCTTTTTCCCCCTCTAGTGCTAACAGATCACATATGGGCCAGTTTAAAAGTCATATGGGGTTTCTGTGGGAACGGCCTCCACACTGGCTGGGTCCCATCGCAGCTGCCTAGTAACGATCCTTAATGGGACACAGAGGGAAATAATGCAACTTCCAGATTTAATTTCCATAGCGGTTTCTAAGTCCAGAGCAGGGCAACACCTCTTTCCTTCCCACTCTGTCTCTGGTTTGCAACGTTGATGGGTCTCTGCCTCTGAAACTCTACAGGGAGGCAGGGAAACTGGAGGCTCACAGCAGCAGCCTGCATTGACCATGCCTCTGGATTCAGTTTGCTGGGGCTGACTTTAAGGGCAAACATAAGGCCAGCTCACTTTGCCATCCAAAAGGCTCTCCAGCTGCTCAGGAAGGCACCGAGTAACCAAACACAACCTTCCTTTTTGTCCAGGTGAAGGGGACAAGCCTCATCATCAGTTAATATGGTGTAACCCGTACCTCAGTGCAGATGGTGAACATCTTCCGTCACCTCCTAGCCAAGCTGGGGGAAGTCCAGCATGTGCAAATGATGCAAGGGATAGATGCCTGATGTTCCCAAGAGTGTCTGGATTTTGATCATCCCCTTGTCTTTCCACAGAGTATGCCCGGACACCAAAGAGACAGCCAGGAGCTGATAGGCAGGATGCAGAGCACAAATATCCTTTCACACACAAAAAATAGTAGGGCCTGTAGGAAACATTCGAGGAGTAAGATGAAAGGGAGAGGATGCCTTTGTAAAGGACTGCTGGGATGTAGCCACGTGCAGGACAGTTGTTACAGAGGAATCCCATCCTGCCTGTCAGATGACTTCATTCTCCGGCTTTTTTCTCCTGCCCTAGTGCATGTGTGGATTTGTCTCACCAAATTGCACCTCCCTGTAGTTTTCACAGCAGGGACCACTACTTCTTGTTTGCTTGTTTGTTATACGTATAAAACACTGTGTGTTTTCTTCACTTTTGTCATTAGCAAAAATACATGCTATAAGTAAGCAATTATGGAAGGCTGCAGTTTAATAGGGGAAACTGCAGTGAGGCTGTGTGCCAGTGGCAGCCTGCTGGGGAAGTCCCCCAACCACCAATTTATGGGGCTTGTACGGTCACATGAAGCACAGAAGCCGCTTGGCGCTTTAATGGACACTTCTGTAATTGCCACATGCTCATAATGTGTATTAGCACCATTTAAATCCTTACATACTTTAGGAGAAATTCATCCTTGTAGAAAGCAAGCATGCAAACTATGCCATATTTAAGCACCCACTCTGAGATTAGGTGGTGCATACTTTCCCACTATCTTGAATAGAAATATAACAGCAGGATTCAAGATCAGTGCTCAAGGAAGTTGTGGTGTACAGCAAAGAAGACATCACAGTTACCATGGACATTAGATTACCTATGAGCAGGGAGTTGCTGGACTAGTAACTTTTCAGCAAATTTCAATTGTGCTTTCTAAAGCATCTGAAATAATAGTTTGCAATGGAAAGATTGAGGATATTTAAATTATATGCTGATGTTATCAAATGCCATTTTAATAAATTCTTATTTCTGAAAATGAGCACATGGTTTAGAGATAAAGATCATTTTTTTTTTTTTTTTTACATCAGCCATTGCTTTATTTTAATGTAGAGTAGAAACAAGCAGTTAAGTTTTTTTTTCTAGCCATTTGCATTTTTGTGTATGAAACTTCACAGTAATTTGTTTTCCATTTTGAGTCTCCTAGATAGATTTCTTGATGTTTAATATGTTTTTTTTTTATGTCCTAGTCCTGTTCTAATCCTGAACCTGGAAACAACTCAGTACACGGTCTATCACACTGAAGTCAGTTAATTTCTCAGATGTATCAACTCGAGCTAGTTGCTGGTTCATGTCCTCAACTCTTTTTCATAGTCACAGAGCCAATGCTCTTGTACATATAAGTACAGATATCAAAAATGCACTTTTACTTGGCCCTATTTATAAATGTCAAGTACATTCTTACTCAGATCTCGGAACGTGTTTTTTAAAAGATGTAGATCTATAGGAACATTTTAATGCATCTGAGACAATTCCATCAAATCCTCAAAGATGTCTAACTGAGCATTCACTAGAATAATCCAGAACTGCTGAACTTCATTATAAGAAATCACAGTGCAGTAAATGCTCTGAATTTACAGAATCTATGCTGTGAATTATTGTATTTGTTGTCAATCTATCTGGACTATACCCTCAGATGAAGGTATTTCACTAACTGGAGCAAAATTTTCAAATATACTACTGATTTTGAGTACCCTGCTTTCAAGTTTTAAATAAAGACAAGTAATAAGCCTCATTTTAAAAGAAAACAAACAAACAAAATCCCTAGGAAACTTTTAAACAGTAACTTCTTACTGTCTTCAGTTGGGCATTCTTTGAATGAGGAACTTCTTTCACTGCCCATTTTTTTTTTTAATTTCAGCCAATAACCTCTAATCTCTCTTCTAAAAATAACATTGTGTATTCAAATTATTTAATTTCTGAAGTTCATTAATACAATAACATTTTCCTAGCATAAGTTTGCTTATAGCAACAAAAGCAGCAACTGTGGTTAATTTTCAGTTAAACTGAGGCAAAACTATGTGGAAGTACCCAGCATGTGAGGACTGCAGCACCATAAGAGACTATCACTGAGAATCAACAACACCTCCTACACTAACAATCTCCTGTTGTTGTTAAAGGAGATAGTTTCTGAAGATAGTTCTGCTGCTTTCTGAAGCCTCATCTCAGATGACCTTTTTACAGATGGTGTAAACTCTTTTGCCTTTTGAGCCCATATAACTGTTTTCCTTTTTTTTTCCTTTCCATGCTGGTGAACTTAGGGCAATAAGGAGCAGCTTCCTAAGTTGGAAGTTTATACGATATGCAAGCACTCCAAAAGTGCAAAAGAGGAGTCTCTATGCATGCTATGACTAATAAAGTCATCTGGTTAAGATGTTATTGACAACAGATGTGAGAGTATAAAGACTATTGATGCCATATATTTAGGAAAAGCATACATACTTAGAGAAAGCCCATACTGAACATTTTTTCCTGTGTAAGTACAAGTCATAGCAAACTAAAAAAATTAAATCCATACATGGCGGATGTTCTTGATTGCCATAGTAATGCCTCATACCTACTAAGGTGTCTAAGATATCGTATCTCAAAATTCTGCTTCCTTAATTTTGTTTAGGATTATTCTTGACACTTTGGCAGAGTTGGTAAAAGAATTGATTGTTCAGTTTTTAGTATGCTCTGTCTTCAAAACTATGCTCAAATGAAATTGGATCCAATAATCCCTAGAAAAGAATGTGTCATTGTTTGGAATAGATAAGGTCTGCACTAGTATTTGTGCCAGATCAGGGAACAGAATGGAACATTCAGATCTTCATTAGTACTACCATGGGACAAGCCTTGCAGCATTAAATAGTAGAAATTCAGTTGTACTGCGAATTATATTCAACCTGCCCTGGCTCCAGAGAGGACACAGTAATGCAACATCTGACCCAAAGTGGAATCTTGGATGATGTCATGATTACTTGCAGCCTCAGAGATGTTTCACTGTCATACAGTGTCCAAGTTATTACAGATGAATTATATACAAAGGAATCACATCACAGATTCCAGAATGAGTGGATATAAACAGTTCCCAATCAGTCTTATATACAATAAAATAAACATTAGAATCAAATTCAAGCTGAGATGATGTAACTATTGATACCTGCAGATTTCGGAATATTCCGAAACTTAGATAGCAGCAGAAAATTAATAAAACTCCTGACATTCTAAAATGTGTTTGATTTTCCTTCCATTTTAATATAGATGGATAAAAAGTTAATAAATAAATACAACACTCAACATAGCCGTTTTTCTGTAGTACCTGTGAGCATATATGGTCTTCCTTCTGTTCAAGGTTTGCTATGAGTAGCAAAGAGGAGAAGAAAAAAAATAGTTATGGTATTACCCATCAGTTCTAGCAGCTGTGCAATCACTGCGGCCATATGGTACACAGATCCCATGTCATATGGATCTGTGCACTGTAAATGGAAGTATTATCTTTCTGGCATCTCTTTATCCGTGCTCCCAAATTTTAACTCCAGGCGAGATGAGTTCTAGTCTGTCCTCCAACCACTAGGGACTCCCAGTTCTTATCCAACTTCTGTATTTAAAGCATGTGGACTAGGAGCACTGTTTTCCTGGGAAACACCGTTAATAGCTTGAAGTATTCTATATACCCATATACCTTTGTATACAGAGTAGTTTCTACGTGAATCAGTGCATTTGCCACTATCCCATAATTACCCATAAGCATTTGTTACATTTCTTACAACACAGACCATTTCCAGCATACTTTAAGCATTTGACATTCCGTGTTTATTTGACACATGACAGCAAGATGGCATCATTTAGAGCTTTAGCATCAGTTAATCTTGCTTTGGGCAATATTTTAAAAGTTGTTTAGCTTTTGGGGTGTATTTACCGTCCTGTTTCACTTAGTTATTTCTTTCAGCCCTTAATAAATATTATTTTAAAAATGTGGCTTATATTTATGATGTCATATGATACCAACTGCAATCACATAAATATTTTAAAAGAAAACTGTAGTTAATCCTGAAACAAAACACCAGCTATGAACACTCTTAAAAAATTCGCTGGCTGCTGTTCCTGTTACTGCATGCTATACTTATGTTAAAGTACAGATGCATCTCAGTAGGAAAAGGATACAAGAACAACATATGTTCTTGAAAGACTTTCCATATTTTGTTGCAGCTGTCGTAAGAGTCTTCCAGTATAACAACTGATACTATGCTCTGTGAAAAAAAAAAAAAAAAATCTGTGGTCCTATAGACTGCATCTGAAATAATATCAGATAGATAACATAGTGTGACTGTAAACTCTGGTTCAAACTATTGATTTAATCATTTGCACTATGATAAAGGAAACTGAGGAACAGAATGGGATGGAGCAGGGATCCACACCGTGATGCAGATTCATGTTATAGCTAACAGCTTCAATAAGTCTTCCCTTTTCAGAAGTAAAGTCAAGGCAAAGTGTAATATCCACTCTGGCATTGACCTGGTAGAAGTTTTGCTCTGCTCACCACTGCTGACTGGCTGCAAATAAGGACAAGGTATTGCCAGGACATTGCAGACACCATACCAGCTTGGGCAGGAGCTGTCAGGAGGGAAAGGAGAGGTGGCCTCCACAGAAATACAGCCTGCCAAGTAACTTGTACCAGAGGCCTGGGTAGCTTCTCTAACATCGGACATTAAGTCACACATGAGCTAGAGACATTGCATGCTCTCAAAGTGGCACAGATGACAGAAAGATATTCAGAAGTTCCCACTGCTCTTTAAATGGATTTTCTCTATAGACACTATCTCTGTATTTGGATTTTTTACTGTTTACAACATTTGTGACATTCTCCAAAACTTTTGTTGACAGCCTTCAGCAGCTGGCTGTTAGTCTTCCTACCTCCTTGATACATGCTGTCATTAATGCTTCCTTAGGTTGAAACAGTTCTAATGAAGGCTTGCATAATATTGTCATGTACATAATATTAGGAATACGTAGAATTAAGATCAAATCCTCA
Source organism: Nothocercus julius (assembly GCA_013398735.1). Classification (NCBI taxonomy): domain Eukaryota; kingdom Metazoa; phylum Chordata; class Aves; order Tinamiformes; family Tinamidae; genus Nothocercus; species Nothocercus julius. The sequence goes on from VZSV01000053.1 coordinate 1,152,449, forward strand.
CTGGTATAGTTTGCTATAGCCAGTGTAAACTGGCACTAATTTCAATAGTGCTACTCCATGTTGTATTAAAAAGACACCTACTCATACATTTCTGAGCTTGTATCCAGACAAAGGTAGCAGCAAGCCTTTTTACTAATTCTTTGTTCTCTACTTTGCTGGTGACCTCAGTTTGGACACAGAATTGACACCAGTGTTGGGAAAAAATTGTTACTAACCCGGGTTTGAAAAACAAGACTGTACACTATTCAAATATTTAGAGAAGTGATGATAGGCAAATATGTATATAGCAGTAAAGAATATTGAACATTTTTCTTTAATGATCCTTAACACTGGAGGAGCTGGCATCATTCTCAACCAGCAGATTTATACATAATATTCTGTAAGGTTTGTAACAAAATCCTAATTTGCAATCTGCCAAATGCTGAGTGAGAGACAAACCACAAGTGTTGTTTTTTTTTTCACATTTTTTTCTAAAATCTGTTCTTGATTTAGTTATATTTACAAGATAACATTTTGTGAGGTTCTCATTTCTTGCTTAAGTTTCTGCATATCAAAGTGTGAAAATATGAACTAATGACAGCTCCTTATGTTATATTGAAGCATTACATACTAATAGGATGCTCATCTGAAAATGGTGTGGTTTGGTAATTGGATGTTTGTTTACCATAGAGATTGTGAATAATCACAGAATCACAGAATAGTTGAGAATGGAAGGCCTCAGCTCTGGAGATCAGCAGGGTCACCTAGAGCAGAATGCACAGGACTATCCAGATGGCCTTTGAATATCTCCAAGGATGGAGGCTCCACAAGTTCTCTGGGCAACCATCAGTATACATTACTGACTCATAGTCAACTTGTCTATCAGGACCACCATGTCCCTGTCTACACAAGGCTTTCTAGCAGGTCGTCCTCAAAAATCTTTTACAGGTTGGTCAGTCTGCTGACAAAGAAAAAATGCTGATGAATTGTAACCTGAGTTGGAAATATGGAAAGGCGAGACTGGGGAGAGGAGAAGATGAGTATTCATGGAGGTATTAGTCTAATGGTTTGTGTCCTTCTTTTTCTCCATATGGGAATCAATAGTTAGAGGTTTGTGTTGGTGGGCTGTAAATTAAATGGGAAAAATATCCCTGACTCCAAACTGTTTTGCCTATGACAGAAATAGGTTGGCTCAGCACAAGCCCTTTTGTCAAGTAAGCGTCCTGGAGGCTGTGACACAGTGACTTTCTCCTACAGAGAGGAGAAAATCCTGGATAACATGAAAGACTCACCTCTGACTCCTTCCTCCCATCTGCCCCCAAGAAGAGGAACTCATCTTGGGCTCCCTTGCTTTGGCACAGCATGGCTTTGGCAGTGGAAATGCCAGCACAAAGGAGCAAATAACCTCCAAGAATGGCATATGACCTTCTTTCTCAGGCTCAAGGGAGCTGCAGGCACCCGGAACTGACACCCACTCTGGAAAGGGATGGTCAAACACAGGGATAGGCTGTGGACCTCTCTCTTCATCAAGGGAAGGCATTGGTGCTGCACAGGAGACAGTAGCGTAGTGCTGTTCCATATTCTCCACGGAAAGGAGGAAATTACGGGGAGATAGAAAGGGGAAGTGGCATCCATAGGATTAGCAACCCAAGGAAGGCCTTTGGGCTGAGCGCTACTTCTGGATAGAGGTGACAGCCTTGTGGTAGTTCCATGGTCTCAAAGGGAGGCACAAGGCATGGGATTCATCTCATCATGATTGAGTTTTAGTTTATTAAAGGGTTTATTAGTTTATTAAAGGATTCCAGATAAACATCTGTATAAACTAAACAACATTGGTTTACTCTCAGCATTAATACATCATTAACATTTTGCCAACAGTGCTCCTTCTACCCTCTCTTTAATACCTGCTTTTCAGTCTTTTCTATGTGTATTGTGTTTAAGGGAAAAGAGTTGCAGACTAAGACAAGGAGGCTGAAGTTCCCTGTAACGAGCTTGTATTCCTCATATTATGGCCAGGCCCTAAAGCCCTTGTCACCTACAACATAAAATTTCAGCACTTTGTGAGTAGGACTTTCAAATACTCTGTATAGGAGAAACTGGAACAAGACACCTATATTGTGCAGGGGTGGGTGGTATGCACTGCTAAAATGCTATGATGCTGCCAGTGTGTTACATCCAGTATTTCTAGGTTGATTAGTGCTCAGTGGATGGTCTGTGGAAATAGAATCTACCCTTTTATAGTGCTACTTTTCAAAGACTACAACATGTGTAGTATTTGATATCCATATGGTGTTTTTTGGAATAAGATTGATTCTCTAAGTTACTTCTGCAAACAAAAATAATCACTCTAAATACCAATTAATACTAGAAGTAGAAGAACCTGCTTACCGATCCTCTGTGCGAAATGCTGTTCACAGAGAAATTTACAGGATTTTTTTCATTAACTTCAATACTACCAAAATTAGCCTACTGTGTGAAATGTGATGTTGTTTCTATCCCGGGGAATGTGATTTCTTGTTATGTTTGGTAATTGCTAGAGTGAACTACAGTCTTGCATCTTTCCCAGAGAAGCATACCTATATATTTAGGGACAACTGAACAGAATTTATTTAGTCATGGATTGCCTGAAATGTTCCACTTCTCTCTCCTGAATGGATTGGTTCACAACAGAAGTAGTGAAAGTAGTGAAAGCAAGAACTGTGCAATCTTGTTCTTCCTCTCAGTTTAAGACTTTTTTTCCCCTTTAAAGATTTATTTATTTATCAGTTATTACACACACACACATATATATACAAATATGTATATGCAGAATTCTAACACTGCTGCATCTTTTATAAGCAGTAACTCAACTTCTCAGAGAATAAAGCTTTAGATTAGTATTTTGAAGGCAGATAACTTGGGCACAGTCTGTATCTGTCCTGATAATATTAATGGTATTTGAAGGGCAGAGAACCCTTCGCATACATGTACAGATTGCATAAGAATGCAATTGGGCCAGCTTGTGTAGTATTATCAACAATGAGGTCAAGTACAGTATCCATTAAGAACAGAAAATAAACAGAAACTACTTAAATAGCAAATAAAATACAGGCATATATCTCCCTCATTGCAAGCTCAGTTCAAGACAAATATTTTTACAACAACTGACCTCACAATTCTTGGTCATGGCTGATTTGGGGACATCACACTAAATATACAAATGTGCACAGTAGTGCCGTCTGAAATAATACAATTAGACAAAACGGACAGCCATTACTGGAACTGGAAATGTAATGAAAATCTAAATACTTCCTGCCTCAGAATGAGAAAGGTCAAAAGCATCAGTGTCTTGTAGTGCTGTGTAACTCAAAGTGACTGCTAGCACAAAGATAGTAAAAGCATCCATGATATTAAACTGAGCCTTTCTTTTTGGCTACCATCAAATTTTATTTTTCAGTCTTGCAGTTCGGTCACTGAGGGCCACTATACAGGTGAGGGCCACAGAGGACCTGTGTCAAAAGACTAATTAAAAGAAAGTGTGGTAATTTGTGATACAGACTATGATTTTTCCCCATCAAAATTTGTATGTTATACTCTAAAAAGGAGGGGTAAACCATCTTACTCCAAATTAATATCAAAACTATTTTTGTTATCACATAGGTGCCATTTAATGCTTAAATATTATTTTTCATGGGAATATGAATTTAAAGAGCATTATAATTTTATGCAAAAGTGTTTCTTTTCTTTGATGTTGCATTCAGAAAAATATACGACAAAAATATACTGATCAATTTTGCTAATAGAGGGTTCTCTCAGGATCTTAGATCACAGTAAGTAAATGCTAGAAGGTATTTTTTGAATCAGACTTTCTAATCTTACAAACTATTATCAAAATTTGCAAGACCACCAAGTTATACAGTATCAGGCTACTTGAATCCATCAGATATACTTCCCTGGAAAAGAAGGATCATTGTTCATTTCAAATAAAAGCATGTTTCAGAAGAGAAACTCATTTATGGAAAGCAGGATACAGAAAGGCCAAATCAGACATACTGAAGATTGCTTGTACCTTATGGAGCTGATAATTTCAGTTTTTGCTGAAGATTCTTCAGGTGTTTCAGAAAAATCCTCCACTAGAAAATTCTGAAATGATTTACAACAGCAGCATCCCACCTCCCCTGTGCTCTGCAGAACAGAGCTCACTGCAAGTTAAACAAGGAAAGAACTGCATTTTATGTTTGAGGCACTGTAATAAGTGTCAGAACAGATTAGATACCACACCAATATCTTAAGAAAAGTGTATTTTGTCTTCTTCCTATTTCACAACATTTCCTTGCACATTTTAGTCCTCATCTGAAAAGCTTATCTGTTTAACCTTTCCTGCTTTCTTGTAAACCTCCAATGATATGATCGATTTGGAAAGCTTACATTTTTAACTACTTGTTTTTTCTTTTCTTATCTATTACTATTAAAACATCTAATCTGTCAGCATTATAGAACTAAATGAATTATGTCAATACAAAAGAAATGCACTGAGACATGCATTTGTGGTTTAGTTTCTCATTTACAAAGAAGAGAAAGGAATGGTACTTGATGGTCCTGCAAGTAGACATACATCGTCTATACAGGTATTGTATACAAGCATGGTCTATAAAAGACAAATGGGTCTATACAAGTAGACAAAAATGGTCCACCCCATACATTATACTAATAAGGGCTAAATATGTGAAATAGCTAGATAGAATGAAAAGATCATACATAACACTTGAAGATTATACAGATAAGTAATGTGATGACATGACAAATTCTCCTTAGAAATGAGGCTATGAATTTCTATTTGTTTTTGATTCATAGGTAAAAATATACTCAGGAAAAAAAAAATCTGAGTTGGAAAAGACACTTGATAATGAAGACAATCTGAAATGCACATTTCACTGAACACTTAACATTTTGCCCTATTTGGAATATCAGTTTTCATAGTATTTCCAGCCAGTGTACATTTTTATTTAAATTAAATTAAACTGTTTAGCCACATGTGCATGCCAATTTAAATAGTCCTGTTTGGAGAACATTATTTTCACCTTTATTGGACAAAAAATATCATAGGAAGTTGCCTTCCCCTGGAAATTGAACCCAGTTGGAAATAAATGAACTGGGATACAGCCAGGCCTGGAAAGTGAGTAAAATAAAAATCTGCTTAGCAAAGAGGTGCACATTTTGAAAGCATCAATATTGTTATCTTTTAAGGAGATGGAATGCTTCCTATGAAAATAAAAGAACTTCACAAAATTCTGGCTATATGTTCACATGATTCCATAGATAAAGCAGGTTTATAATAGTAACCATTTGATTTTAATGGGATAAAAGTATTACTTATCACTGCATCTCCTGCAGTCTCAAACCACAAGAACGGTCCCACTGCAATATGCATTTTACACTGCAAAAGTAATAGACAGTTCTGAACTGTCTGAACACAACATATATAGATTGAGATGATGAGGAAAAGATATTTATTTTTACATCCCTATTTTGTTTGAAAGTTGACTTCAGAGGGATTTGGACAAATTTTTAGAAAGTACCTAAATCCACAATGTAGCTATTATATCAGTATGTTTCGTGATATCCAGAAGGATCTACAGATTGGACTAGATGATCTCTAGAGGATCCTTCCAGCCTATACCATTCTGTGATTCTGTGATCTCACACTTAAAACATATTTCCAAATAGAATAAGCCATAGATTGCCCGATAGAGTCTTATGAGCAGCTCAGAGGTAAAAAAAAAAAAAGCCCAATATTTAAGGAATTTGACATACAATAAATAGCCGATACAGCTATTCATAATTCAGCTATGCATAAAATATTCATAGCAAGAATATGTGTGCTTCCTGAAAAAAAAAGAAATATTTTCTCTATAAATGATGTCAAATGCTTCACTCAGAAACATTCTTCTGCATTTTTCAAGCAATGAAAGAATTCATTCCTCCCAAATATTATATTTTAATGACTTTATTTTTTTGATAATACAAGATAGGAAAATATATTTGCTACTTGGAAGATTATACTTTCTACTTGTCTTTTATTTGTGCTTAAATGCTGAAATGCACAAAATTGTTAACATTTGTAGCTCACTTAGAAGTTACATGCTGTCACTGTACTTCTGGCGAACATTCTGTAAAAGGTTTATTCACTATGGGAATTTTATCAGTGTATTGGCATGAATATTATTATATCACCACCTTTACAATAGTATAACATACTTACAAACATTATAGCTACATCTTTAATGGTAAATTAGACAATGTGATGTCATAGAAGATTCTAGAGCTTTATTATCTATATTGATAAATTGTTTTGGTCCATGCCAATTAGTATTCTCCCCCAAAACTTGCAGCTACAGTTAAGAGCCAGCATGGGCCACAGACTGTTCCCAGAGGAGGGGGTTTACAAGCTCGCCCTGTTCTATTAGAATGGAAGAGTATGAACAGTGAACGTGTTCAGCCAGCTTCTACTAGCCTCAGTGCCAGGAGCAG
>VZSV01000053.1:1169854-1190624 GCA_013398735.1 Nothocercus julius
AGGTCTCCTCTCAGCCTTCTCTTCTCCAGGCTGAACAGGCCCAGCTCTCTCAGCCTTTCCTCACAGGGCAGATGTTCCAGGCCCCTGATCATCCTCGTAGCCCTGCGCTGGACTCTTTCCAGTAGCTCCACATCCCCCTTGTACTGGGGAGCCCAGAACTGGACACAGCACTCCAGGTGTGGCCTCAGCAGGGCTGAGTAGAGGGGCAGGATCCCCTCCCTCGACCTGCTGCAGACGCTCCTCCTAATTGTTTGTTTGCTTGCTTTTTAAAATACAAGATAACTTATTCAGAAATTTAAACCTGTGTGATGGCCTATTGATTTGCTTGTGGGTGGTCTGGTTACCCAGTATTTTAATGGAATGGGTATTGATTTGCTAAATCATTTATTATAGTGTTATGGCAGCCTCAGAGACAGCTTTGTTTAATAAATCCAAAGGGAAATAAAGCTACCATACGGGTCTGCATGAAGTACAAGGAAGGGTTTAGTATACTGAAGTGATGGAGAAAGATGAAAACAACAAATAATATCATTCAGGATATCCAAAATGAATAATGTAGCTAAACCACAAAACTAACATCATTAGTATTTTTCTGTATATTAGCTTCTTTTAATCCAGCTGTTATAATCCTTTTGTCTGAAAACAACTCACTAGCAAGACATTTTTTTTTCAGACGGCCAACTATCTGCAAATACATTGTATAAAGCTCTTCAGTGAAAAGAGGTGAATAAATACAGTCGTGCAAAATTCATATTTTCAGATCAACATCCAAAACAACCCAATATTAAGCTACAATCTTTTACAAGACTTTCAGACATTGATAGATTAAATAAACCTGGTCTTATGCCAGAGCATATTCCCAGACATTTTATTCAACTATTCTTATCAAACTTCAGTATAGTTTTGGAAGTGTGGGGAGGAAGAAAAAGGGATAAAAGTTACAAAAATGTGTTAAAGTTACATGGTAAAAAATACAGTATCAAAGGGAATTTAAAATTAATCTAAGTTAATCTGTTAAGTGCAAAACTGCATATCTGTCTGGTAAAATATTAATAACTTCTAACTCAGGTAAATTAATTAGAACTACACAGATGTACACGTCCTATGGAGCTGTCCTTAGGTAGCAAATAAATACAACATGCACAACTGTTTTGGACTTCATGTCTATTTATCTGCTGGATGTAGGGTGATTTTAAGTAGTAAAATACATATACCCAAGAAAGGGAAAAAATCCACAATATGAAATGGTATTAATAGTTATAAAGAGAATTATTTCTAATCGTCTCAGTATTACAGCTGAAAGTAATTTAGTACTGAGTAAAACTGCCTCCAGTGTGAACCAGGAACCAGCAGATGAACTGACTTTTAAGAACTGGAAAAATTGACATATTTGAAAAGTGTGACAGGGCCCAAACAGTGTGAATAATGCTTAGCTTGCAGCTGTTGTGAATTTGGCTGGACTGTCAATGTGTCCAGTTCTAGCGTTGCCACCCTCTTCCCTTCTGATCCAACTTCTTTAACATCTGATGATTATCATTGTAATAGGCCCCTGAAGACCGTTCTACTTTCACTTACACATGCACAAAAAAAGCAAAAACAGAAAAAAAAAAAAAAAAGTTGTTTCTCAGGGAGCCCTAATTATGCATTACTCTCTCTCCATGTTTTTAAGATGTTACTGAAGTTCAGAAATTCCCATCATATTTGCATCCCAAAGAGATGCATCAAGGCTTGGATCTAGTCTTCTATGAACTGTTACAGCTAAGAGCTGTGGCTGCAGTAATTTCACAAGGAGATCCACTGCTTTCAGTGGCTAATGGAATAACAACAATTCCTGTCTGGGAGACTGAGTGCTCCCCTTCATGTTCAACTCTAGAAAGAGAGGAGCAAGTGCATATCCCAGTCTTCTCCCCCACCTAGACCAGGGTCTTCTCCCCATCCATCCAGAGACCAGGCTAGTGTATGGCACAGGCCATAGAAATTGTGCATCTGATGTACAGCTTTTCTGGACAAAGAGTGGTCAGAAGGGGTTATCTGAAGGTATAGCCCTCAAAAGAGACACTGAGGACCTAAAAGTAGAGTGAACATCCTTCTAACAAAACAGGCCAGACTGGGGAGGGAGTTCTGTTCCACAGCTGGTCTACTTGCTAAAAACATTAATAGAAGTTTTGGTGAGATTAACCATAATGTCTAAAATACGTATTTCTGTAGATAAACGCTTATGTGTTTATATGCAAATAAGCTATTTTTTTGTAATTTGTGAAACACTAGGAAAACCATGACCGTTATTAATAAGCTATGACTAACCAACACCAACCAACTCAACCGTGTTTTGCTAACAGGTTTTATTGCAACTGCTTAAAAAATCTTTATCTTTAAATATAGATACTCCTTCCTGAGTAGAAAAGATTTACAATTATAGCTTTACGGGGACTAGGAAAAAGAAATATCTTAAATGAATAGGTATGGAACATTGGCTTTACTTTGAATGCCAACATAGCCAATGGTCCAGCAGTTCCTTTGACATACTCCTTTCACCAATTCCCCTTCTTAAATTATCCAAAAGCTCCACTATCTCCATGACTTTGAGCAAGCGCTTGGCACTAGGCATGAAAGTGCTGGCACATCAGAGTTGTGCTTTCACTTGTTCCCATAAAAATCTGTCCCAGATTTTGAACCTGTTCTCATGTAATTTAGAAAAAAAAAATGCTAATTTATTCAATAGATTTTCTGAAGGTTTTCTTGCTGAATCTCTTGAAATTGCCTCTAAGTCTGTGAGATGGTAAGAGTAGAAATTTGACAACTGAAAGTATGAACAGGAATGTCCTCCACTTGCGATGCTTCCTTGTCAATTCTTAGTCATTTTAGCAAAGGGAGGAGTAGAAAGTGGATGGCCCAAGTTTATTTTGCTGAAAGTAGGATATTGGTGAAAGGTGTAACTGGGGAGATGGGACTGGGGACTGGCAGGGAAAAAAGCAAAGGAAATACAAGGGAAACAGGTTCATGAAAACTTAATAGCACTTATCTACCATAAAAAAATTATTTTTAAAAATTTTTGGTGATTATAACACAATGTGGTTAAATAACTACATATGTCATGTAAACATTCTGTTTTATTTTTTAATTTAAAATTATTTTTAGTATTGGAAGAGACTAAAGAGATAGGGCAGACTACACCTGAAAAGATAAATTCTCATCGATTTCATCTGTGTGATAAGGGTATTGATTTTCACCTCCTCCTTTGCGGAATTGCAAAAGTGCATAGTTCTTCAGTCATTATCCCTTTTTTAATGAAATGACTTCAGTGTCTGGTTGAGCTCTGCCATGTATTTTACTTCCTCCCGAATTCATGGAGAATATTTCAAATACTCCTAATAACAACTCTCTTTTCTCTGAAACATTCCCTTTAATATTTTTAACTGTGACTCACCACAGATATTGAAAGACTGAGTAAGGAGTACTGCATGAATTCCTCTTTCATTACAGGAACAAAGATAAGTATACAAGAGTAGTTTCAAATACATGAATATTAAGGAAAAAATGATTTCCCCTTTATTAGAGAGAAGTTTCTGAGATATATATGGAATCAGGCTTCCTCTAAATTAAAGACTTCCTCAAAAAGGAAGTGATTCTTGCATAACTAAATAGTGATTTAACAAACTTTTAGTGGACCATTCTTATTGCAGGTAAAAATCACATTTTCTCTGAAAACAAAAGAGATATAAAAATTTACAAGGCATTTTGCATGAGTGGAAAGACAATAAGTACCTAGAAATGTAAGTCTAAGAATTCCTAAGCTTTGGCCTATACTGGAAAAGACAGTTGTTAACAGATTAGGTAGTTGGAGTATAGTCATTTCTGATAGCATATCTGAAAGTAGACTGTGAGCAATTCTATTGTGACAGCCTGCTATTGTTTTAAATACGGTTTTAAAGTTTATTTTAATCACTGAATCTTCAAAGTAAAATAAGGAGTGAGACATAAGTCTGTCTTTTATTCTTTTTTCTTTTTTTTTTGGCTATTCTATTTTTTTCCCTAAATAGAAGCTTTGTCTGATGATTAAGATCCCCTTTATTTGTTCCATCAACATGACAAAATACACTTTGCTGTGCATGCAGTAATTTGCTATAGCTATGCATTGTTATGTTAAAAAGAAGGAATGAACTTTTGAGGAAACCATGAAAAATTTCAAAGACAATTCCAGGGATCAATGGTGTTCCTTTCTATATACATATGTATTTTATATATATTTATATAACTCTAGTGTTTTTTCAACTAAATTGTGTCATTTTCAAATTATTTTGCTATGGAGGTTTCTTTGATTTTTAAGCTTTTGTTTCACAGTTTCCCTCTGCTTCTGTTAAATACTGTCCTGGAATAAAGATGCTTCATTTCTTTTCATATTCTTTCATATCATGCTTATCAATCCAATGCCTAAGTTAAACAGTTTTCTTCTGCCAAAGACATTCAATGCCAAAGAACTAATTTTAAATTTTTGTGGATGAGTTCAAGCTCTAATGAATGAGTACCTTTAGGTAAGTTAAACAGTTCTCCTTTTCTTTGTATTTAGAAAAATTTGTAAACCCATTTTAGCTAGTTGTTATTCATTCTTGTATTAGAGAAAGAATCTCACCAGGCATCTTAAAGCCAAAAAAAGTGAAAAATGGAGACAAAAACTCCATCACTTCCATATAGGTGAATCCAGAAACTCATCAGGACAGAAGTCCAGAAGCTCTAACTAATGTGGTACTTATCTACATTCATGTTAAAATTTCTTCTTTATGCTGCATCCAGACTCAGCTTCCCATTCTCTAAATGCTTGTCGTGTAAAAAAATAAAAAATAAAAAACAAGTAATTTCTTCCTCTAATTTGGCTTTTATAGAAATTCAACAACTACATTTGAGAAGAATAATCTTAATAGATTAATTCTACAATTAGAAAGCTCTAAAATGACTGATTTGGACAGTTAATCTAAGCAACTGCTGTCTCTTGACTCAGAATTAGAGAATACTGCATGCATTTGTAATAAGGTTGCTACTTCTATATTTTTGGTGAATTATAAGATAGGCATATAATTCGATATTCTTCAAATAAGAGTGGTTGAGGTTCGAAGTCCAACTCCCTTGCACAAGCAGGGTCATGTAGAGCACGTTGCACAGGATTGCATCCAGGCAGGTTTTGAAGATCTCCAAAGAAGGAAAATGCTCAAGGTTTTGTTGCTTAATTGCCCTTCTGAGTTTAACTCTCAATTTATGTTCAGAGACCTAATTTGACCATCCTCCCTCCCCAAAAGAGACTACGTTACTCTCCTAGTTCATTTCTAAAAGCAATACAAATATTTTAAATATAGATTGGAGACTGAATACTTAGTATAAATACAGTCACCTTGTTGTTTATATGAGCAAGAATAAAACCTGTTGATGATGTCACTAATCAATGAAATTTGAATACAAGCATTCTGACAGAGCTATACGGAAACAGGTAGAATCTGTTTGGACTCAGAAAATCTGAATGACACATTAGAACAAAAAACCTGTGAATTAGTGTCACCCCAAAATGGATTTCATGTGGTGTTACAGCATTTAAAATTTTAACAACAGTGTATATTTTCTGAGAAAGCAGACTGAACAAATGAAGTATTCGCATACGACATTTCAGTCTGTTCTAGATAACAATAAATAAGGTCCTATTCACACTGCAGAACATATTCAGAACCAAAAATGTACAGAAGAATGAGTAAGACAGAGAGTGGTGCATCACAGCCAAAGACACAACAGTAAGATCTAGGAGCAGAAGTCTTATTTTAGGAGAAAGCTACTTCCAGAAACTTCTGTGCTAAATGATGCCTTAAAATCGGATGTTTGTGAATTTGCTACATAAGCCCTGTGGCCTGATGTTTCACTCTTTACAACTGCAAGACTTTTTTTTTTTTTTTTTTTTTTTTAAGCAGTTATGGAAACATTTGGGAATGGATTCTGAGGTTTTATAGAGCTGCTTGCAACAATCTGTTGTCCAAAAAGTTAAATCAGTGAAGTCATGTTAAAGAATGATTCACATCTCCTTCAGAAAAAACATAGAGTGGGCCAAAGTCATGCTTGGTGCAACTCCAGTAAACCTAATAGAGATACATGAGGGATTGATTTCTGTTAATCTTGGATGAAATTATTCAGTTACATTAAAATTTATCTCAAAAGTAATAAAGGAAAAGGATAATATTATGGCTAGGAGCCTAGGGGCCCACTTCATCTATGAACTTCGTTCTTAAAAATTAAGTAAAAAATACTTTGACTTATTTCCTTGGAAATGATAGTGGATTGGAGCTCTTCACCATATGCTCCTATTCTGCCAGGGAGGACTTCTTGACCTTAATGACTGGTCCTCACTGTGGGCAAGTGATCCTAAAAGTAAAGCAGGAGTCAGATAAAACAGAAGGTGAAAAAACATCTGTCTGAATGAGACTTAGAAGTTTTTGAGAGCGTGTATGGAGGTATTATGTGCCTGTGCATATGTTTTGTAGGGCATGGTGGCTGCCTGTGATTAACCTGTAAAGGATTAGAAATAAACGAGTCTTGCTTGGGTAGCAACAGATTGCTGCAGAACATGAAAAGTCATTCACTTTCAGCATTAAGCAAGACACTTTCACATTTATGTAAAAGAAAGATGTTTTTCCTGGAAACATACCTCTTGCCAGAAATCCACTAATGGACCGAAACACTTGGCTCAGGCAGTTCCTCCCAAGAAGGCACCAAGCTGTACAAAGAGCAGTAGGAGAGGCTCTACAAGGAGGAGTTACACCAGTGAGCACAGCAGCCCCCTCAGGTCCTGCAGGGGTCAGTAACTTCAGAAAACTTCTTTACGATTATCAAGAGAGTATTGCCCTAGGTCCAGAAACACAAAAATTTTGAGCTGCCACAAGTTTTGGGTTCCTGCACCCTGCCTACACCTAAGAGGCTGGTGGATATTCAAATAATACAAATAGCTAACTTTTACAAAATATATATTTGCTCTTTCTATCTGCTGCGTGGATACAGACAGGACAAGACAAATCTATGACTATGATGCATTTTTATGAAATATGAGATCCTGAGAGTGTTTACTAAAGTCAAACATACTGCCTCCTTTCAAGCACACCTCGATCAGCCCATGACTGGCCAAATCTAAAACGTTTACAGCAGTCCTAAGCATTTCAGACATCCTCACTTGGTCATCTCCCTGGTTTAAGAGGAATAGTCATATTGTAATTTTTGTTTTTCTCACCATTCACATGCCCACCCAAGCAGTATGTAATTCATGCAGACAGGAAATATTCCATTGTGTGAGCCAGATTATTTGGAAATGTTTCACTTGTACCTGAGTTAAAAGCTTCTGGCACAAGCCTACTGTGTATTCTAATTTGCAGGCATTCTTGCCTCAGACTTCTGTGTTCAGGGCATATGAAGTGCTAGAGCAAATCTTACGAAGGTTCAGTGGCTTCAGACTAGCTTGGATTTAACACTCTCCTCTGTTTCAAAAAAGAAACAAAGAAAAATATTTTAAGGGGGAAAGCCCTCACAAAATGGCTACGTTTCATGCGATAACTAACCCGGAGGAGAAAGCTTATTTTCCCCAAGGCTGTAAAGTGATTTGAAGTGCAATATCTGAACTTGCTCCATAATGATGTGCATATAAGATTGCACTACTTTCCCAGAAATATCTTTCCTGGCTTATTTAGTGTTATACGCTGTGATTGTTCATTGCAGGTGGAGGAAATAAGATCAACATAGCTTTCACTGCTACTTTTATACATTGTTATTAATGAAGGCAATGAATACACCTGTGAAAAAGCCGCATCCTGCCTGGATGTAACAAGGAAATGGTTTTCCCGTTACATGAAAATATTTGAGGTCACTCCCTCTCTCATCCCATCCAATATCATTGTGCATAATGTTCAAAAAGGAGCCTTTGGAACTAGAAAGCAACAGAAAAAGGAAAGAAAAATAAAGAAGACATATCTTCTTCACCCTCAATGACCTGAGGTTTAGCATTTTACATCAAGCCTTTTGTGTAAGTTTTATAGTTTGACAGAAAGCGAGGCCACAGCTCTCAAACTCGACTGTCCCCAGGACATACTACAATCTTTACGTGGATTGATAAATGTTTCATGTATTCAGACAGAATTTTGGGAAAATAAGTGAATAAAGTCCACACACAATCCCTTAGCAACTTCATCTGCTTAGAAACAAGAAAATGTAGTTCACACCAGGCTTCCTTAATTGCTATTAATTACTCAAGCAAACTTGATTATAGATCTTTCTTCAGCAACCTGGGCTGCTCTTTCCCACAGAAGAGCCCCGAATCCTTCATATTATTCAGTCTAGGTGATTTTGACCATTTTTTTAGAAACTTCAAAAATATAATTAAGTGCTTAAAAATATAACGCAGTGCTTTGCCAGTGCAGGATGCAGCTATAACACTGCAAATAGGATATACTTTCTGGGATAAGCACGACATGCCATCCTTTAACCTAGTTTCAAACTTCCAGAATTATTTTGCAGATCAGTTTGAAAGTGAATGAGAGCAGGTTGAAACTGGCAGACCTATGACCAGACCACAGGGCCAATACATATTTCTCCATGTCTTTTTTGTCTGGTCACTTAGCCAAGCACACCCACAGCGTTAGGAAGGAGAGCTGGAAACAGAGCAAGCTGCAGGGCTCATGCCAAAGGATTTTACTTCAATTGTCATGAAATCTCTGAAGGAGTTTCTCTGAAGAGAAAGAATCTTCTCTTTAGGAACACCAAAATAAAACCCTAGGCTCAGGCTGATGAAGCCGCTTCCTAAAATTTTGTGGACATGGGGAAAAATAATAGTATAAACAATCACAACTGTCTTTCTATGTTACAGCAAACAAAAACTATCCTGGCATTATTGCTTGAACCACAGTAACAATAGGAGAGTTTCAGCTGAAATGTGGAGCCATTGTACTAAACTCCAGACAATTACTCCAGAGTAGGCTCCTTTGTCTCAAGGAGCTTATGAATCAAGCACATAAGGCAGATAGGCAGTGGGAGGTAGAAGAGAAGCAGATGAAGTGATTTTACTGGCATCATACTCTAGAACAATACTGGGCCACAAACAGTAGTTAATCTTGCATCCATGCACTCTACTACACTGCATTTTTTATTCAAATTGAAAGAAATACTGTGCTCGCATTAATTTTTTTTAACACTGGCCATTATTTTAATATCGACTAGTGACAAGAAAATGTTTAAGTGGCACAGGACTGAACTCCAGAACAACAAGAACAACTCCTTTCTTCTAAATATTCTGTGTTTCAGGAAGAGATGGAAAAAATAATTAAAAATAAAAAGTAAAAAATACTCAATCTTCTGCATCCCTTGCTGTCTGACACACCAAAACACCATTTTCAAATCTTCAATTAATTTCCCTTTAATTCTGGAAAAAAACTATATTCATCTTGAAAACACCTGTCAGTCAAATGCCTACAGTTTTTTCATAAGAAGAAAGCACTTAGAAATCAACAATAGGAATTCATACTGCTAGAGTCATTCAGGAAAGTTGGATCCAAAGATAATATTAAAACCGCAATACACTTGAGGAGTAGAGGGCCATGGGAATTGTACTCTACTGCAATAGAGAGAATTGCAAAGGCAATACTAGATTTACTATACAGAAGCAAAAAGCATGAACAACTTTTTCACTATTTTTTGAAAAGATGCATGAGGATCAATAATCAAGCACACACTACATTTTTAATGCAGCTGATCAGCATTTTCTAATTGTCCTGACAAACAAAATGTTATTCATGGGAAATTACACTAAAATACAATTAAAAATGCTTGTTTCCAGCTGAGACTGCTTGATTCTTGAAGTATGACCCGAAGAAAAGAATACATCTCAGAATTACACCTCTTACATGCATCCAAAGGATGTCAGATACTGACAGCCTTTGAAATACTGTGCCAAGTTGCTGCTTCTGAATCAAAGTCCCTTGGAACTGTTTTGGGAAGATTACCTTCTATCCTTCCATTTTATAGATCTCTCACTTTTCACTCACTTATTATAGCTACATAAGAAAAAATTGACTCTCTTTTTCTCTTGCAGATTTGAATATGTGCCCAATTATTTATAGCTTTAGTTTGTATATGGCAAGGTAGAAAGAAGTGGCTGGTGCTCTTTTTTAGTGATGGATCATTTTTCTAGGACAGACCAGAACTCTGCCTCAGCCTCCTTCTTGACTATTTCATATTTCCTCACATACTGTCTTTTTTTTCCTAGATTTGTCTGTGTCTCCAACCATTATGTAGTTTGGATTCTTTTACACTATAAATTTGATGAGAAGGGGAAAAACAGTTCAAATACTCAAACTGAACTGTATGTTGGTGGCAGTTCCTTTTCAGTCTTCCCTCAGCAGAGAGCTAGATCCACCCTCCAGCCCTAACTTAAGGATTTGCGGAACCAGAAAGGAGGTGGTTTACATCCCTACTGCCAGTGACGAAGGGTGGTTTCAATTTGTAGATACTCAGTCTTTCACCTCCAACAGCTGTTATTGCAGAGTTCCTTGATGATGGACTCTTCCTCTCTTCAGTGTGTGTAATAGTTTAAAGCCACAGTCTGGCCACAGACCTTGGGTCTAAATACAAGTTACTCAAATCCCAAGAAAACGTCAGTGGCTTACACATAGACATTGTTCTGGAAAAGGTGTTTCATCAGTTAAGTGTTTGAGCCAAATCAAAAATTTCCATTTGGCTACACTTTTGATGAATGCTATCAAGGGATTTGAAGCTTTCTTGCTTAAAACGATATGTCCAGCTGTTACCTGCTAATTGTAAATTTAGTTTTCAGATCTAGCTTTGAAAAACATTTCCTGGGTGGATATGTGCCCATCCAGACTCCTGACTAAGGAGCAAGCACAAACACAAAGGGCTAGACTCTCACAAAAGCTTTTCCTACATGCTATCCCACAGACTGAATTTCATTTTAGTTCCAAATTTGTACATTATGAAAGTAAACATGGATCTTGTGAATGCTTACTTAAAAGTCTGATGGGAAAATAATGTTCTTCCTGATTGTGGGAAAAGACCTATCTACCATGTGTAGAGGAGGAAATCCATTGTGTCAGTTGGCTGACATATAGTAAAAAACAAACCGATATTCAAGAACACCTTATATTGACCTCATTTTCCATTAAAAGTATTTGAGAACTGGCAAGAGTGTACTGAAACAGCTTCTTACTACACTGAATGTTAAAATCAGTTCAGTCTGATACAATTTTTTCATTCTACCAGTTTACTAAATTTTAGTGTTTTTTCTTTTAAAGACTAAAAGCATCTCTATTTACCAAAAGAAATCCATCTCTGTATTTTGTCTTTTGCATTCAATTCATTCTTGTGTACATTTTTGATGAAAGGAAGAATGATTCAAACGAGAGAAACAGGGTCTTAAAAAAATTCACTATTCTGCTTAAGGGTGTTCTTGTGACGAAAGCACTTGTCTGAAAATCAGATTCGGGTAGAATTCTTAGTTCTGCTTCATACTATTTCTGTGAATTTGCCCAATTCACAGATTTTTTCTTACTCTCTTCATGTGTAAAGTGGAGACAATAGTCTCTTTACTGTGATTTTATGAGGATAGCTTCATTCACAGCTGTGAACGCCACACACACACTTATCTGGACAAATAGCAGTATTCCCAGTCTTATCACCATGTGGAATGTGCTTATTCCCAGCATTGTTTATCTAGAGTTTTTAAGAAATTTTTCTCAATTTTCTCAACTTTTCTCAACTTTCATAAGCAAGTCTTGTGCTGATTATAGTCAGCCCATTTAGTAAGAAAACTGTACCAAGCTTCTTGGTTTATGGCTTTAATCAGATAGCATCAGACAGCAGACAGAAACAACATATGGTAATAGGCTAAGGATCGTAATTCTGGCAAGCATTTGAAATAATATATGCACTAAGGAAAACAGGAATGTTTGTAAGCAGTTGGCAAACAAAAACAAACACGAAGAAAGAACAGATGCCCTGTGACAAGTGTTACCTAGGCAAAATTATTCTCATCTTCGGCACGAGGCCAGCTGTGTGTAGCACATAGCTGCAGGAGACCTCAGGCCTGAGCTCCAGCTCTGGGCTCTAATGTCGCCCTGGAGTAGGAAATACACCTCTAATTAGCCAAAGCGTGTGTGCCCTTCTCAACAGGTCTGTTATCCCTTTGAAAACACATTAGTACTTTGAGATGGAGTTTGCACTGAATGTCAGCGACTCAGGTCCACTTACTACCTAATGCTAAACAGACTCAAGGACTCTTGCCGTAATCTCAGTAATGAACATCATATCAAAAGGAATAAAATTTAGGGCTAGCAAACAGCTGATGAAATCAGCTCCATATTAACGTTCCAGCAGTGGGATGTTATGGATAGGTAGAGCCAAACATGACATTTTGCAGGGATTTTACAAACAAAGTTCCTGTGAGTATCAGATTCTGCTGCCTAACTACTGAGGTAGGAAATACATATTCATTATAGTACAGTAAGTGTTCAGATTTCAAACTGCTTTGGCCAAAAGTCTCATCATTGGTCTTTAAAAAAGCACAAAGTCTCTTTAATTTTATATATGCACATCAAAATCAGTTTGCATACATTTCTATGGGTATGTGTTTGTCTCCTCATATTAAGAAGTATTTCAAGGCTGCACATTCATTGCTTTCATTTGTTTAACATTTTGCAGTCCCGCACACCTGCAAGTTAACGGCTGTCTAGAGAGCCAGCCTTCAGAGTGATTGGAATTTCATTTAAGACAACAATCTGAGTGCCCTGGCCTTCTCCTGCCTCCAAAACACACATGCTGAGCTTGAAAAAATAGCTGTAAATGTGTGGAAAGGAAATTGTAGAATGCTTTTTTTCCCTCTCCTCCGAATGCCTCACTCCACAGCACTATGGTAAATACCAGCAAAGCAATCTGGGACATTCCTACGAAAATGCTAACACATGAATCTCATATTATACACTAGTGCTGGTCATTACCAGACAAGGCCAGTGGGGCAACTGTACAGGTGTGAGAAAATTCCCAGAGCCCTAGTTTATTACTATTGTGTGGGCCCGTTTGTAGTGTAGCTTATCCTTGTGATATGGAAACAAGTAGACCTGTCAGCACTAAAAATACCTGATGAATTTTAGATATTAAGGCACATCACATTTTTCAGATATGACAAGAAACATCTGATTTTTCTCACAAAGTTTGCAGAACATGCAATCACTTTAAATTATTTCATTTGGCCTAGAACTTTTCTATCAGATAACATTACAAGACATGAGAAATTCTATTCAAAGTGTTTAGGCATATCAGATGAATCATCTTCACTGCAAGTAGAAAAAGTGTTCTCTAAAATTCACAGATCTTATTTCGGAATCCACTGTTTACTTTTGGTTTAAATGGACAGTAACACCATAACAGTAAGTCCTCTTCCTTGCTTCTTCTTAAAATTTACTTCACTCATAAAAATATTTGAAGTATTCAAGTACTGAGATATTCCAATACTAGTGTACAAACATGATTCTCCAAAGATATGGAAAAAAAATATATGGGACAATGTGAGTAGTGTGTGAAATCTTCCTTTTACACACTAAACACCAAATCTAGATGTTTGTCTCAGTCCTACCTAGCATTTCTGAACATTTCTATTATTACCAAACTCTTTGGGTAACTTTTAGATGAATGATGCATCCCTTAGGTGGCTCTGTGTGCCTGTAGATGACTTAGATATCAGGGGTTACAGTGAGCCATTTTGTGTTTTATTGTGGATTAAAAGTAGTAGATAATTAAAACATGAATTTAACCTAAAAATATGTTTAACTATTCACAATAGTGGCCATTATTGCTTCTCTGAAAGCAATAATCATTTCACAGAAAGATTTGGCCAGTTTTCACTCTTTTTTTTTAATATATCTGTTTTGAGTAAGGCCACTAAAGGCAGGCTTTAGTTCTCAACTTTTGAGAGTCATCAGTACAGACCCTAGACATAACGTAGCAAACCATATACCAGTTGCTGTCTTGCTAGATGCCCTCTTTACTAAGAAGAAAGGTGATAAGGCTCTTTTGTAGCTACTAGTCATATATACCCAAACCCAGAATATATGTAACCCATATATAACACATATACAACCAAAACCCAGAACAAAAGAAATTTAAAGGTTTCAGAATTTAATTTCTTCCTGAATTGCTACTAATAACTTTCTGTTCCTTTTTCCGTAAGTTTTTTGAAACAATGTTTCCTTTTGGTTAAAAGAACTTCTCATTTACAGGTTTGACTGTCATAAGAGGAAGAAATAGCTTAAATGCAGTATTTAAGATCTAATCAGATTTTTTTCTTTTATTTAAAATCCTTCCCACAACACCTGTTCTTCAAAAAAAAAAAAAAAAAGAAAAAAGAAAATGTCCATTAGATGCATCATCTTTCATGATAGCTATAGATAATGCAGTGCTTGTGTCTTCACAACTCTATTCATTTCTTGCTCAAAAATAATGCTTTGGCTATTGGAAGCATTTGACGCAGTATTCTATAAGCATTATTTAACTTAAAAACTAGCCTCATTCATGTCATATTAGACATGAATAGAGTCATATTAGTTCATATTAGAGCTGATTGAAAAATAGAGGGGGAGAGAGAAAAAGTGAAAGGAACAAATTTTATGTGCAAGCACATATTGTGGATTATTTGTTCCAGGGTGCTGCTAGCACCATGATAAAAAATAAATCACTGGGACAGAGATGATTTCTCCTGTCATTATTATGCAAGTATTTTTTTCTGGTAAATCTGAGCACACATTCAGAAAAAGAATTTAAAGCTTACCCTTACAGATAGAAAAATGAGTTCTCATGGCAATTTTTTCTCTGGGAGGGGAAGATGTAGAAAACATTCCTAAAATCCTGTGTTTTCATTTATTTAACTATTTACTTTGAGAAAAGTAAAGGATTTGGCATTTCAGAACAGAAAACTCCCTACCCGCTTTCTCAAGGGAAAATTTATTATGACTACAGAAGATTTACAGTGTTTTGTGTCTTGCTATTTTCAAGGAAACACTTTATGTGTATTAACTGTACAGAAAAAAACAGAGGGAGTACATATAAAAGGTTTTGAGGAAAGTATTTCTGGCAGCACTTGAGCACCCCAGAGACTCTAAACACCATGTCATCCTTAGGCACACTAGTTAGGTGGCTTTTTGTTTTTACAGGCTGCTTACAGCTGGCTGTGACAATAAGCAAAGGTAGCTCACAATAACAAATGCATCTTTTCTGACTTTGTAAGTGAAATGTGGAGCCCAATCATGAGCAACACTATTTACTCCTTCGCTTATGTGTTCGAATCAATGGTAAACATCAGCATAATTGCAGGGAGGATATCCCCACTGGCTCTGTCACACACACATGCCGCCTTTTGCTCTGATTTCAAGAGGATGCCTGCTTATCAGCAGCAGAAAGGTTGGGGAAGGCTGATATTTCACAGAAAGGCCGTCCTATCACTCCAGCACAGACTGCTCACCCCTGTGATGACAACAGCAGCAGCATCTATCACCTGGTGAGAGCACAACATGTGGGTTATGTTGACTTTAAAGGCCAGCAAGTCTTGGAGAAGGTGACATATATGATGGCAAAGTTTCTGGGGAACCACAGAATGTCAACAAACCTGGAGAAATGATTTTTGATGAAGAGATGGAGAGCAGCCTTGTGCCATTTTCTTCTCTCACTCAAACCTGTTAATTTTGCTTCCCCCATCCATGCACTAGATTAACTTTCTACACATACATCTTTTTTTCTACTCAGTAATAGACGCATTATAAGGAAGACAAATAAAATAAAATAAATAAAGGAGAGGGAGAGAGAGAAAATGGGAGGATTATTCATGGGAAATGTTTTTGATGAAAACTACGGAAAAAAAAAAAGAAAAAAAAAAAAAACAACACACAGGCAAGCCTTTCCTTTCTTGATCATGGACTTAAGAAAATGCTATAGGCCATTCAGGCATTCTCGGAAATTAGCCTATTTTTAGATAGAGCAAAATGTAGAAACCATCACAAAGTAAATCCATAAGATCAAATAAAATCTGTTTTCCCTATCAGTTAAAGTGTGGCAGCTTTTAACCAAGAATATGTGAAGTCCACTCAAGGCTTTTCCCTTATTTAAAGGTGAAAAGAGGAATCCAGCATCCACAGTCTGCTCTAAGCAGATGTTCAGATAGAGGATGTCATGCCTGGCTCCAGGTCCAGGCTCCCAGCATTTAATCTGAGTGATTGCTTCACAGAAAGAGATAGTCATATTTGGACCAAATGGAGTAATTTTAAATTGGCCTTATCCATTTTCATGAAGATGGAGATTCATATTTATAGAGGAGGCACAGACAGATATCAATGCAGAAATCTCATCATAGGAAGCTTGGGAATACAAAGCTGACAAAAGATCTACCATAATATATCAAACTGAATAAATTGTCGTCTAGATCTCCTTCAGCACTTCCTTCTCCAATAAAAGATGGGATGTGGAGGAACTTTTACCACTACAAATGGCCAATTTCAATTAATTTATTTAGCAGATGAGTTCCAAATTCTAGCAAAATTTAGTTTAAAACATTCTTAGTAGATTATAGAACCATACAGAATTATTTCATTTTAGATTCCAAGAAAGGAAACAGAAAGTGGGCCCATCATCTTGGCAGTAAAAAAAAATTCTGATAGCCAGTTTACACTGAAATACATAGGAACATTTCAGAAAGAAAACAAGCCAAGAAAAATACTGCACAAAAAACAAAATTGAACAGGGATAAAAAACGATTTCCTTAATAAGGAACTTGGAAATTAGTTTGTCGCTTTTTATAATTTTAAGAGCATTAAGCCTTATTTCCTTAACTAAAAAAATGCTAATTGTTCTTAATTCCATCAGAAGCAAGTATTTGGATTTCCACGTTTTTGAAAAGAGTACAGAACAAGAGTTTAAATCTAGCCGGAGGCTAAAAGGAGACTAATATGGCAGTGAATATCCACACATCTCTCTAATGAGACTTTTTTATGGTACAGTAAATCTTTGCACAATTTGTATATGTGGTGCAATTGCAGTATGACTCAAACAGCATTAATAAAGTATCATAGTAATCTCATTTTAAAGTACAAAGCTAGTCAGATATTTCTACCACTGTGGTTCATTTCTTATGAAGATTCTTTTAATAAAAAGGATTTTAGGATGTCCTGTGCGTTTGCTTTCACTTTAAATATGTCAAATCTCAAAGTTTGCCTACATAGCCAGAATTCTTTGCTGTATTTTCTTCTCTATATGCCAGTCATTGACATCATTTCTACTTTGTTTGAACAGCTGGTCTTCACCTAACCCGAGGAGTTCAGAGGTACGATCAAGGCCAAGACCTCACTTTCCATAAGGAAGAAATACAGAGCACAAGGAAATAGGATGTATCGCCAAACATTCAAGTCCTTTCCCCCAAAGGGATAAGCTTGTTGCTATGTAGAAAGTTCCCTACTGCTTTGGTAATGCAGATTTCACCACAGGTCGCAAAACCCCAAGTGTATTATCACGCAATCATGATTTTCAGTGACTAACAGATGCACATACTCTATTTTCTTCACTGCAGCTTTGATTAACTCCCTTGCAAGCCACAGATGAACGTCAGGCTCAGCTCTAACCTCGTTTTTCAGCAGGTGGTATGACAACTAAAAGCATTTATAGCTGCTTCCCAAAGAGGTGGAGTGTTAGAAATGGCTTTTAATACAGTCAGCTGCCAGGAAGCAGCAAGAGGCGGCTGCTTCATGAGGAAGACCAGCCAGGAGCTGTAGGCAATCCCATGCTGGCAGCACCATGCCCTCACCCACCAAGTGCAATCCCAAGCACCATCCCTGTGGTGGTAACTGCTGGGCTAAAAATCCTGGGGGGACAAACTGGTGCAGGACCTATCTATAATTGCAGGAGACAGGACTGGAGCCAATGCTACCTACAGCAGGGGGCATCTGAGGGACACTGTTGGGCACCGAAATGCAGTTCCTGGGCCCCAAGCAGAGCGAGCCTGGGTGAGGGTCCCCTGTGGGGCCATCAGGGCAGTTACAACCTGTTACTGCTATCAGATCAACCATATGCATTTTCAGTATCTCCATGTCTGTTCTTCTGCTTCTTCCAGCCCTTTAAGGTAGTGTTGATGGAAAGTTTCTATAGATGACAACGCTGTAAATTTTACTGAGATAATCTTTGTTTATTATTTTCTTTAGGGTTTACAGCCTTCCCAGCCATGCTGTCGATGACTGGAATTTGCCAGCTGCCCATTCAGTTCAGTTTTATCCAAAAGGCATCCTGCTCATGCACTCCAAGACTGCTCAGTTATAGAAATCAAAATATGGTAAATGAAGATGAGCCAGAAGATAAGAGAGAGACTGTCTCCCTATACACACACTTCTGATCTGAACTATGACCCTAGTGTGGATGCACTCTTATTGTTTGTGGTGCAGTACTAAGCACACAGACACACACAAAAAAATAATTTAAACTCAACAATGTTGTTTTTTTTTTGTCTCCCTTCCCTGGCACAAGACATAACAGTGTCACATTCCTTATGAACAATCTAATGTATGAAGGAAAGGGTAGCAGACATAACCACTGCACAAAATATTCCTTGTACCAATGAAAACACATCAAATTCTTCTAAAAATAGTAGTAACAGGAAGTATGTGCACCTGTTCAGCTTTACAACTTTCCCTGTCGAATGAAATGCAATATACTTGTAGAAAAAAAAATCACATTTTCTGTCTATTCCTATGCATTTTGTTGTATCCCTGAGAATGAAGCTCTTGAGGTCTAGATGAAGCAAAGGAAGTTGTGATGAGGTTGTAGGGATTTAATTAAATAAATAAATAAATAAACCAAGGTATGAATGAAGTATGCAATTCATTTTCAGCTCATAAATCCTAATTTTAAAGTGAAAAGTGTACACAGAGGATGTATAAAAATTTAGTGGCTACAGTACTTCTAGTGTCAAAAACACATAATGACATGAGAACACACATTTCCATATTAAAAAAAAAAGTGAGAAAAAAAAAAGTGAAGCCATTAAATTGTAAAATGTTAGTAAATCAACTTTGGTTAAATTCAACTGCTATTGTGCATCTGCATATGTATTTCACTGTGTTGTAAGCCTTCTTTACTACGACACTCAGTTAATCAATCTATGATTTACTAAAACAAAAATTCTGAGCAAGGAATGAGTCAATATATTTATTTGAATTTCATTCACCCCTGGTGGGAATGACGGAAAAGGTGGCACTGCCCATTTCTGTGACTTCACTGTTTTCTTGTACCATGCCAAGACACTGTTTTTACTGGGACAGCTTCTGAGCTTGAAACATAAATAACAAAGAGAGTATTCCTGCTGGCCACCTTCTTAAACATGTGAGGGTTACAGGGGAAAGAACGAGATTTAATACAAATGTGGCAATCCGCAAGAAAACAGAGAATAAGCAAATAGACATGGGGCCAAGGTGAAATAAAATAAGGGTGTGTTGTGTTTCTAAGGTCTATTTTGATTACACTGTCTACAAGAATGCACATACACAATATATATATATGTATGTATATGAATATATATATATATGCATGCCTATGAGTGTATGTATATATGCATAGTGTGCACGTGTGTGTGTACAAGTCCAGCAGGGGGATTACATTATTTTATATATGAATACTTTAGCTATACTTTTTAAAATCATACGTGATGGTTTGGATAGACTAGCAGAGCTGAGAACCAGCTCTTTGCATAGTTGTGTCTTTTCTCTATTTTCATCAAGACAAACATGGTACTGACCAAGATGTTTGCATTCTACATCAAAGTTGTTTCCAATTCTATGCAAAAATACAAAGGTGAGCTACTTATGTGGCCACCACTGCTCCTTGGAGATCTTTTGGCTTTGCCAACAAAATAAAGGTACAGGTATTAGAGTGCTCCTAAGCTATGAAAGGTTCCCACTGTTGAGAATTTTCTACTATGCTCCTTATCAGTGAGGAAGATACAAAGTAAAGTGAGTTGTATTAGGAACTGAGATAAGTTTATTTTGCTTCAAGGCAATTAACAAAACAAATGACTGGTTAATTATCACTAATTTGCTTAATTATCTAATCTGCTTAATTACCTCTAAATATTGCAGCATAACAAGAAAATCTCAGATCTTTTGACTGAGATTTGACATGAGAGAGAACATATCTGGACTCTTGATTTAATGTAAATGTTGCAACTGATAAGATTTCACATTGATAAGATCTCACTTGAGCCTATAAACTCCAAGTTTACAGTCCCAGATCACTCTGTCTTATCTCATTTGACAGATGCTCCAGTCACTTCAATATTTTCAGTGGCCTTTCACTGGACTTGTTCAGTACATCCCTCTTATAGTGGGGAGCCCAGTATTCCAGCTGTGTTTTACTTATACTGAAAAGAAGGGAAGGATCACTTTCCTTGACCTATTGGCAACTGTCTGCCAGTGCAGTACAGGATTCTGCTGGCTTGTTGTGCCACAAGGCCACATGGCTGGCTTATAGTCAGCGAGGTGTCCACCAGGAAACCCAGGTCCTTCTCTGCAGAGTTACTCAGTCCTCTCCCTGAACTGGGGCACAGGATTAGTGCAGGTTCCTCCCCACGTGCAGGACTCTGCACTTCTCTTTGCTGATCTTCATGAGGTTTCTCTCTGCCCGTTTCTCCAGCCTGTTGAGATCCCTCTGAATGGCACTACCATCT
>VZSV01000053.1:1198205-1260790 GCA_013398735.1 Nothocercus julius
GGGAGGCAGTGAGGAGGATGGCGCTGGCCTCTTTTCAGGGGTGGCCACCGATAGAACTAGAGGAAATGGCCACAAACTGAAACACCAAAAGTTCCACAGGAACTTTAGGAAAAATTTCTTGACCGTGAGGGTGACAGAGCCCTGGCACAGGCTGCCCAGAGAGGTTGTGGAGTCTCCTTCTCTGGAGACCTTCAAGACCCGCTTGGATGCAGTCCTGAGCCACATGCTGTAGATGACCCTGCGTGTGTAGGGGGGTTGGACTAGATGATCTCTAGAGGTCCCTTCCAACCTTAAGCATTCTATGATTCTATGATTCTATGATAATCTTCAGGTAGAGCAGTACTTTCTTTAAAGGGAGCAAAATCCTTGTTCATGCACGGCCAGGCTTTCTAGGAGCGCAGTGGAGCTGATTTTTGCAGGAAATGGAGCTTTCTGAAAGGCTGATTTGAAACTGCAAAAATAAATTTTGCAAATGCCTCTAGAAACCTTGCTGTCCTTCTCTACAGTGCAAAGCTTACCAGCCTTCATTGCAGCATAACACAGAGCAGTGTGTGCAAGAGGACTGGAATATCCATTCTTTGCAAACACATGTATATCCCCTAGAGAAAGAAACTGTTAATTTGTTTTGCACAATGCATTCCTGGAAGGCACAAAGATGCTGTCATGCTATGGATGATTTAACACATTTTTCTTTAAGAATCTTAGAAAGGGCACTTTAGCACTGAATATCATCTTCAAAGAATAAAACTAATCAACAGTTTTGTACTCCAGACTTTCCTACTTTTTGCCTGGCACATATAACAAGCAAACATTCAACACTGACTGGTTGGGGGAGAATTAAATTATTCAAAACTGTTGACTGGTAACTTTTTTTAGCAAGCCATTTTGTTTTCTAACAAAAGAAGAGACATTGGTTGCACAGTTTGCATAGTAGATGCTCATAGAATTGACTTCTGAAAATTGAGATCAGAATATGCAAGACATCTTCCATTTACTTTGTCAACAAGCCTTGTCAGTTTACTAGTATAATGCAATCATATTTCTTTTCCATAATTTCAAATATAGCACTCATTTATGAGAATAAGGGACACATCAGGATTTTTTTTGTGTAACTGTATGGTAGAATATAAAAACAGCAGTAATCCACTGTTAAAACTCTGTTAGATACTCTTAAGTGTCTTCTGAAAAACACTCATTGCTTTGCAAAGGACCAGCCAAACCTTTCCTAATACTGAAGTTCAGGCACGCTCCTATTTTAAGCGTTTAAATAATATTTTGTCCTAGGCTTCCCCCTCACACACATGCTAAATAGGACTAAATAGGATTCAGGCCTTCTCTGAGTGGCTGAGCACTATACATAATAAGCAATAATTCTAATAACGGCGTTTTGATCACTTTTTCTCCAAGAACAGGCAATAAGGAACAGAAACAGACTTAGCGTCTGGAACTGGCTTCGCAGTTAATATCATGATTTAATAACAACTAGGAAAAAAAAAAAAAAAAACAGGATTCCTGCAGCTCAACAGTTGTGGAGCAGAACTCTGCCTTTCTAAGGAAACATTCTTTAAAATAAATGAAGACTCTTTATTAACTCAGAACTGTCTAGTATCCTGCATGCCAGACAGGAAACAATACAAAAATATATATATATATTTAGAATTTCGGTAGAAACTAGAATTTATAGAAATGGTACTTTTGGGGTACCATTTAGAATCTTATTTCCCTGAAGAAGAAGATAATACTCACTGACTGGAACCGGTTAAGCCAAGAGGATAGCCATAGACTTATCTTTAGCTTGATAAAAAAAGAAACAAAAGATATTTCTAAACTGAAGAAGAAAGGAAGAGGACCATCAGCTGAACAGATTCCAAATTAAGAAAAATCAACTTTCCCCTGCAACCTAATAAAGAGCATCAGTTTCAGAGCAATCTTAATAAAGTACATATCAGGCAGCTTAGAACAGGATAAAGTAAAAGTCCTCTTGCTGCAAGGAAAGGGAGTGGTGCATGAATACAGGTTAAAACATGATGAGTACATGATTTCATCCCTTGCCCTCATTAACCTACCCAGAGCAGTGTATTCTCCCAGTCATGCATGGTAGCAAATGAATGGTTGCTCAGGTTCTTCCATGCAAGATGACATTGTATCTGGCCCCATATATATCCATAGTCTACAAAGTTATGGAGGGAAATGGCTCATATTAATGACACCTGTCCTTCCTGTGCCAAATTCCTCTCTCTTTTGTCTTTCTACAGTGGATCATGCTTTCTAAGAGTTCATCTTGCAACAAAACCAGAAACTGTTGTGCTTCACGGTATGCTTGTCTTAAAATACCATAAATATTTCTTACTGAAACAGCAAAGTCACAACTGCACAAAGATAGTCTTGGTTTATGTGACAGGTATCACATTGCTACACAATTTCATGTCCCTCACAAGCAGCTGTCAGCACACTCTGAATTTTGTGCTCTGAGTACGCTCTGAGTACTTTGTTCTAATGTACTGTTAGGAAGCTTCAACTGGAATACGGGGAAAAGTGTATTTAAAAAAAGGATGAATATGAATGCCACTGAAAAGCTAGCAATGATGAAATTATAAAAGGAGGTGCTTTTCTGTATTAGAAGAAAGAAATTAATGAGTAACTGCTGGACTGCCAGAGGAGGGAGAATGGGGTTGAGAGTAGGAGATCTGGGGTAGGAGGAGGTATATAAATACCTCAAAGGAGGCAGTGAGGAGGATGGGGCCAGCCTCTTCTCAGGGGTGGCCACCGATAGGACTAGAGGAAACGGCCACAAACTGAAGCACCAAAAGTTCCACAGGAACTTAAGGAAAAAAGTCTTGACAGTGAGGGTGACAGAGCCCTGGCACAGGCTGCCCAGAGAGGCTGTGGAGTCTCCTTCTCTGGAGATCTTCCAAACCCGCTTGGACGCAGTCCTGAGCCACGTGCTGTAGGTGACCCTGCGTGTGCAGGGGGTTGGACTAGATGATCTCTAGAGGTCCCTTCCAACCTTAATGATTCTATGATTCTATGATTTCGCTGGTATAGCTGATCCACACTTTTTCTATATTCTTCCTATGCCAATGCAATAAGACTTATATGAAGAATGAGTGGGCTGAAACCTGCCAGTTGGCATTACAATCTGAAACCTGGTTTTATGTTAATATTTAGAACAGAAAAATAAATTTGATCATTCACGTTTCAAAATATTATTTTCTAAAAATATAGACTTCCAGAGGCATAGAAAAAGACACAGTTCTCCTGGTAAATAAATACTAAAACATCTTTAAATTAAGAATTTTCTACTATACCTAGTCATAACTCGTCTGGATAGATACCAGTAGATCTAATTTTTGGCACAATACTCCTCTCAAGAAAGTAGGAAAATCGTTTGGGTGATTAAAATTAAACATATTTTGCAGAATTTCACTGAAACATTATTATTCAGTTAAAAATCCTTTTGAAATGATATGTTGTGTGTTCAGTTTTAGTAGATATTTAACTCAGGTCCTTAATGAATAAAGCAATGCCAATAAATTCTGTTCTTTTTCACAGAATCATTCACACCAAAATAAGTACAGCTAATACAAAACATAAGCAGTGGTTTGGGCCCAGTACATAGTTGTCCATTCTATCATCTATATTATTACCTTGTTATCTACAAAACATACAGAAAAATGGCAATGATGTGGCAGAAATCCCTAAGTTAAACAGAATGCACGTATAATCAGTTTTTTGCACAATATATGTAGAGTATCAATAGAATACATGAGCAGCTGAGTTCCAAGCAGCAGACAACTGGCAGGCAGACTAAGATCAAACTCAACATCATTCAGTCCTCAAATATACAAACCTAGGAAGACCTGTATAGCATTTAGAGAAAGCTACTCTAAGGAACATTGAACATGAAGGAGAAGGTGAAGGAAGGAAATTACCATCATGTATTCCACAGTCAGCACAGGAAAGATTTGTTAATGGCACATATATGCATGTTCCACTCTCCTACTAAGACCCTGGGGAAGTCTGAAGGCACTAAGAAGACAGGGTTTCCTATTTACCCTAAGCTGTAATGCTCAGGGAACATTTTAAAGAGCCCAGCTGAATTCAAGCAAAAAGAAACATATTGAGGTATTTAGGTTAGTACAGGCATTCATCATATTTGTTTTGCTTTTGGTGGGCTCCAAGTTTAACCTTACTGTGCAGAACTTGTCTTTACCTTGTTGTTGAACCAGGCTGGTGTTATGGGAGGAGCCGAAAGCCTGGGAAAGCTCTTTCTTCCTAGAAACGTGTTCCTAGAAAACAGGAGTTTTCTGCCTATGAAACGCAGCATGACAGCAGGACCTGGCACGTCTTTGAGTGTGGGATGGGATCCCTTTTAGCTGGCACAGATCAGAGCCTCTCCTCCAAGACGGGCTTGCCCACGAGGGCAGTTGCATCTCTGTGAAGTCCAGACCAGGTCAGCATGCAAGGCTGGGTGGGAGGCACACAGCATGGTTAGGAGCTTGTTTTGTGTAGAATTCTGCAGGTATACCTCTGTATTTTTGTTGCTGTTGTCTTGAATTTGTTCTTCATTCTGGAAGTTTCTCAGGTGACTGTATCTCTAGTCTGAGAAACTCATCAAATCCAAAGGTAAAGGATGGTGCAGAGCCCTGGAAGTCAGGCTTCAGTTGTCAAGACTTCGGACCCTTAGCTCTTATTCAACATTGTATGAAACAGTTTGCCTTCAAGACTAGGAAGAAAATGTTCATAAATAGCACCTGTGTGATGGTGCCTCCCTGAGCCTTCAAACTATGCAGGAGAACAAACCCCAGAACTGGTAAGTGCTCTGCTTGTCAGCATTTCCAAACCTGCTTCACTGTGGGGTACAGAGGCAAGAGTATAAGCAAAAATGAGCAGAGAGCAAAGAATTTGCCTCCCCTAACATAAATAATCTTTTCAAATCAACATCAAAGCTGAACTCTTCCAGCTCATAATTGATCATTTTCACTGTTAGAATCTAAACAACACAGTTTTATTTAGTCTAGATCAAAAGAAACATTTCAGCTTGGAAACTATGAACTATTCTGGTTCAACTGAAAAAAAAAAAGAAAAAAAAAAAGCTTGTCAAGTTATATGGCTGCTTTTTCATGGAGAATACTTTCATGAATATGATACTGATTTTGAACTTATCAGGAAAACTAAGCTAAAATTGCCTCTCAGAAAATGTTTTGTTTGAAAAATCTTTGATTGCATCTGACTGAGGGATGTCTATGTAATATGGGCATAGACTCATTAAATATATAACTTTTCTTTATACATTTTAATTGGAGCACAGCTTCTGTATACAATTATCTTTCTTGAGTTATAAATTTGACAGTAGCTGTCTGGGAACACAACTACAATCAAGAAGCATGCTTCTGCTTTATACAACCTGCCTACAATCACTGATGCAACTAGATTGTAGTGAGATCAAAGAAGCTTCACCTGCTCATTCTAGGTCCATGCTGAAAAGTGTGAGTGCAGAATGAGTACGTATGAATTATTTTAATGTTATTGGTTTTTATTCACCTATTCTTGGGAGATTTTCTCTAGTTTCCTGAACAGAACTAATATCTGTTTTCCTTGGTTGCCATAGGCCTCTCTGAGCTCTGCATGCTTATTAGATTCTTGCGTATCATTTCTTGTACAAAATTCACCACAAGTGAGGAAGAGAATATGAATTAAGGGAAAAGAATGAGCATGGGCATAGAGATTACTCATAAGTGCCAATAAATCTGAAGTTATTGTTGCATATATAGTATGTATTTAAATTAGATATGCTTAATGATAGTAGTCTCAGATAATATCTTTCAGATATTTTTAGGTGACTTTTTAGTCATAGCTTGCTGCCATTAAAAAAAAAAAAAAAGCAGAAAGAGAGGAAATAGACAATGCTCATCGAGAGGCTGCCTGTCCAATACTTTCACACTTCAAGGAGGTTAGGACCATTTAGCCTGATATATACATATACAACCCAGTATACACACACACACACACACATACATATATATATGCATATAGGTATATCTATATACTATATCTTTATACATATAGTTATATATATGATGTATCACATCTGAGTATGCCTGACAATGTAAATATTCCCCCAAATGATAATCCCATGAAAACATCTAAACCAAGCAATCATGCACTTCAAAAAAGACCTTATGTATCTTTCCACGATTCAACAGACCAATTTTATTCAAAGGCAAGAGCTCCCTCTAGATAACAGCCTGGGGAATTTTCCCAGTCTGAATTTTAAAGTGAACATTAAACAAAACAGTATGAAGTCAGTAAACGTAGGAAGCACCAAAGAACAGTTGTCACAGTTCTGAAGAGACATGAAACTTGTCTGCCAGACTTATGTTAGTAATAAAAAAGTTTTTTTTTTTGAAAAAAGAAAAAAAAGTAAAGAAAAAAAAGAACTTTAGCACCTGTAGCATCTTGAAGTGATTTTTATTATATAAGATTGAGTTATATGCGTCATCTCCCAAAATTAAAAGCAACAGCTTAGCGGCTCCCTTTCTACTGAAGTTTCTGCACAGACACAGAGATATGACTGGTCCTTCCCTAAGACTTTTTCTTGGCTTAGCATTGAAATGCTCAATTTGGAAGGCAGTAGTCAGTTTGAGGTGATAGAGAGCAATAATCTTAGCGACCAACAGTAGTTAAAAGATTTACAATAGTTACAGAATGTGGCCTCCAGGAAAAAAAAAATTAAGAAATTTGGGTTATTTAGCTAGAAGAAATGGAGACTGAGAAGTACTATGACATCAAAGACTGCTGTGAAGAACAAGGAGACAATATGTTCTTCATTTATTTAGGGGATGGGACAAAAGAAATAGGTTTAAATTGTCCAGAGCAGCAGTTCTGGAGCAGCCATAATTTGTTAAATTTGAGTTTGAAGACTTCCAGCTGTGTCTGGGATTTCTTAGATACGACTGATTCTGCCCAGTGGAAGGAACCGGTCTTCTTTTTCCTCCTTTGCTCCAGGATTCTGCTCTCTTGTACGTCTCATACACCTCTTGCTGCCTGTACTCTTGTTTACACCTCAGTGTGGCTTACTTCTTTGCAGCAGCATAACATGCTTTTGCAGGATAAGTTTATGACTCACTACAACTTCTCAAGTCTTTGCAGAGAAATATTACATGGTCACAGAAACTTAGGACAACTTGCATAATAATCCTTAGCATAGAGTGTTGTATTTATCTCTAATAGTGGCCTTTCTTCCTCAGGCCATTTCTTGAATATTTCCAAGGTCATTTTGAGCTCCGTGTATGTTGTACAGTCTACTAGCAGCCTCTGCCAATTTTACATTGTAGTTTTAAATACTGTCCATCAGCTGTTACATATCTCCCCTTCCTTTTTTCAGTACCTCAATAATTCTCCAGGAGATGCCAACTACAAAGCCTGTGAGTTCTCAAGAGGAAGATAACAAGACTCAGTGTATATTCTATTACTCCTTGTTTCTTTGTTTCTTCTTGTATTTGATACTGAAATCTTGTCCTTTACCAGTGGTACTCATTGCAGAAACCTTCTTAATGTATTTTACTTTGTTGATGAAAACGTGACATAAGGGACTGAACAATTTAGTCTTCTTAGCACTTTTATCAGTAACTTTTCCTTTCCTCATTCTTTGGAGAGGAAGGGGAGAAATAATATGTTTTGCATATGATATTGTTTACTAGTTCCATCACAGTTTTACACAATTAGGAAAATTCCAGTGCACTCTTCAGTGCTGACATACTTTTACCAGAAAACATCAGTTTCCAGAAATCAATATGACAGAGAAGAAATATTAATATCAAATTACAAGACGGTTTGGGGGAATTCTAGACAAACAGGGATTAAGACACCCATCAACAGCAATCTCACATAGGGATTTCCATGTCTGCATAAAATCCACTGAATCTGAGTGAATTGCAGAAAATGGTTTCACATTCAAAATTAGTTTGTTTCTGACCACTGAAAAAACTTCATTTTCGGAACTTAAGGACAGATTTCTTGCCAGTGAGGGTGACAGAGCCCTGGCACAGGCTGCCCAGAGAGGTTGTGGAGTCTCCTTCTCTGGAGATCTTCCAAACCCGCTTGGACGCAGTCCTGAGCCACATGCTGTAGGTGACCCTGCGTGTGCAGGGGGTTGGACTAGATGATCTCTAGAGGTCCCTTCCAACCTTAAGCATTCTATGATTCTATGATTTTGCAAAACACAACAAAATTCAAGAGCTGTTCACCTTTTTGACAGAATACTTCCTAATTTTCTGGAAATTTTGCAGCATTTTCTATAAAAAGGAAAACCCCATGGCAGGGTTGAAATTTCTGCTCATGTTTAGGAATAAAAAATCACTTTATCAAAAAGTTTACTAAATATTAAAACTAAAACGGTTTTAGTAATACTGCCAAAATATTTGCTCACTTCAGCAATGGTTGTCAACATTTTTCCACAATGTTTATGGTCTCATTTTACAACTGAATATGTATGGGAAACCCCACTCATATTTACCTACAGAAGAAGAGTTATAGCAGTAGAGGGTATTTTTGACCCTGTTTATGAACCCCAGTAGACCCTAGCTTGAGAAACAGTCCACTAGAAATGTTCACTGAAAGCACTTAAGTGAGGAAGTAAAAATATAATGTTCAAGTAACATTTGGAGAAGTTTTTCCAGCTTAAACACAGAAACCAAGCCACCTCTGTCTTGCACATATGCAAACTGTACACATAAACTAAGCTTCTTAGTTGGTGCAAAAAACTTTATTTGTTTAGCCAATAGATAGGATTGGCAAAACACCCTGAGCACAAGTATATCACTCCGTTTAATAGACAGCAGGAGTGTACTGACATGCAAGCCAGCAATTACAATACAAAATATTCACATGCCTGCCAAAGAATGATGTCAGTTCCAGGCTGTAGTGTTTGGTACATATCAAAATACCCTTGCTACTAGAAACAGAGGCATGTATATGTGAGCCATATATGAATTTTCAAACTTAATAAGGCCACACACCTTGAAAATGGATCATTTAATGGTCAGCATCACAGAATACATTTATCTGCAGTAAGATTCCTTTTTAGATGTTAAACATAGGTTAATGTGTGGCCTTTTTATTTAGTCTTAGACATCTGGAAAGTATTAATAACCGTTTAGTTTTCCATTCTTTTAAAATGTCCTTCTTTAAGTAAAGAGCTCAAAGCAAGTTATACAGCAGAGGAAACACTTTTAACAGTCTTACTTATTAATAGGACACATCTTTCTTGTTACGTACGGAGTTAGGGACAGAGGGAATTCCTTCGGTATTAATAACCTGAGAAGATTAAAAGAACTATCAGGGCATTATCTCTGGAGAATCTCCAAGAAACTGCATTGAATTTAAACCAGAATTTTTAAAATGAAATCTTTTATTTTTTTTTTATTTCTTAGCAGAGTCCAAATTCTTATTTGTTCTTTCCTCAGTTTTCTGAGCAAGGCTGGCTTTTATTAATTATATCTTATGGCTCCTGAATGGATAATCACAGCTTAATACCCAGAGATTTCCCAGATATGGTTTTGATATCATGGGACCAAACCAAAGCCTACTTCAATCTTTGGAGATCTTTCTCTGCATTTAATGGGATTTTAATCTGGCCTGTAAAATATACATGAGTAGTCTCTGTGTGAGTAATTTTAGTTACCTTGAAACTGGCTGCACACATCTGTGATTGAGAGATAACATAATAGGGAGGAATCAGAAATCAGTTCCTACAGGAGACAGTGAGATGTAGACTTAAGACAAACACAATCCAAAATGTAGCAACTTAGTGAAAAGTCATAATTGGCTATGAATAACTTCCTTTTCCTCCCACACACCCAGGAGCTGAGAAAATATTGAGGGAAAGATGAGAAAATTCCCATCCATTTCTCTTGAACATGGAGCCAAACCTACGGAATCAGTTTTGCCTGCCTGCCCCTTTTCTCCCTCCTCCCAGTGGAAAAAAATGCTGTGACCATCTCCTATGGAAAACTGGTGAGCATGAATCATTGTGTTGATGAATAATTCTCTTCTTAAAACATTTCCAAATTGTTGCCAGCTTTGTGATTTTTTCACCTTTGTGCCTGGAGCAATTCCTGTACCTGTGAGAGAGCAGGAAAGAATTGTTAGTTCTGTGGGGGAGTTATAAGAGAGACAGTACTACAGCTGGTAAAAACAAGAGACCACACTCCTGAATGGCTTCTGCAATGACTTAGGATCCAAGTTGGATATCTTTAAAATGACTCCTCCCTAAAAAGGAAACAGGTTATTCCCCAGTCTGACACAGAACACTTTTCACAGAGGCTGAGCTCACAAATAGGTATTGCTATGTTCTACCTTCCTTCTCCTCTTATATTACTTGTGTTAGTATTCCTAGCTGAAGCATTGCACTTAATAGTCAGTTTCCATAGTTGTGTTGTAAGTAAGTCACATAAAATAAAATTGTGGTTTTCAAACATGGGATCTTGACATAATTTGTAAAAAAAAAGAACTGGCACTTCCTAAAAATTTTGGCTAGCATCTCTTTCCTAAAAGGCTTTAGTAGGCAGTTACACTGTGGAACTAAGTATGGAAATACCCACAATAGCGGTTGCAGCTGTGCAGGTCTGTCTGAATCTGGTTCGCATGGAATTTGGCTGTCTTGTTTCTTGAGGAACTTCATTCACACGCCTCAAGGCAAAAATGAGTACACAGTGACATCAGAGTCACCTATTCATGAGCATCAGCATGACGTCTTCTGCATGCTCCTGTAGAAGAGGGCTGGGATTCAGCCCATCTATGGGAAAGAGAAGTCTGTGAAAGCCCTAGAGATTTGGATCAGCTCCTGTGAAAATGGTTGACTCTTGAGCCTTATGTTTGTGTTGAGGATGTGTGGTGACACTGCTCATTGGGACATGCTGGAATTGACAGTAACTCCTAATAGATTTCAAGCTTCTGAAAACTAGTGAAGATTATTTAGATTTTTTTTTGATTTTTTTTATTTAGATTTTCCAAGGATCTTTTGTTCCTTCTCAGGAAAGGGAACATCCTTTCATCTCTGACATGTCCTCTTTGTGCTTTACCTGCACCAGATTTCCTCTGGTTTTACAGAATCCCACAAAGGGAAGAAGCCACACCTACACTAGGAAATCAAACCATGGCAGGGCATATTCCCAGACACCAGTAAGCAATCATACAGTTAAACTATAAAAGCAGCCCCTGACATTTGGCCTGTGCCAGCTAGCACTCTCCCAGATAATTCCTGCTCAGGCAGGACACCCATAGCCACTCTGTTTTGAAGGCTCAAAAAATTACTTTTTTTCCATTTCAGAAAAGATGTTATGGAGCTATCTAAACGTAAGGAACTTCTTTATCTCTTTCTGCAATTTCACATTTAGTTCAAGTACTCTTGTAATCATACATCTACCTTCATACATCTTCATGTAACAGATGGGATATTAATAATCTAAAAGCCAGATTATCAGAAAGCATTTCGGCACTGAAACAGGCTTGTAAAACACCCTTGCCAAGACTACACAGGAAGGAAACTGGTGGTGAAGGTTATTGAATACAGATCTCCTGAGTCCTTTACTGGTGCTGTCATCAATGCAGCATCCTTCCTTCCCTTTATTAGATTACCATATATGCAGTATAGAAGTTTATAATATCCTCAGATTCTCAGATTACTATAAACAAATGGAATTAGAAGATTTTTTGTAAGTATTGAGATGTGCTTTAGAAAGATACTATTTTTTTCTTCATTCGATTATACTAATGTAATTCATCAGTCAGAACACAGGATATTTAGACTGCTGTCCTAGGAACAGCAGTAAAGGTATTTGTTTTATTACAGCTAAGGTGAATAATAATAGTAATTGAAGAACACTATGCTTATCTCTTGACAAATGATTAATGACTATGCACAACTCAGCAGGAGGTGATATTTAAAATACTATACCAGCATATGCCAGATGGTCTACTTCATATAATGGAAAAGAAAAAAACAGGTTTAAGCAAAGTATAATACTTCTCAGATTACCTCAGCTCTACAATAGACAAAAGTTAATGATGAATACTTATGAAAACATGCAATAGACTATTCAGCATTCCCAAACTTTCAGGTACAGACAATAGATAATGAGTAAGAGAGGAAATCAGAACCTAGACGCTTTTTTCCTCAGCTGAAGAGCCATCTCCTGGCTTTGGGAACCAGGATCTCTGTCTAAGGCAATCCATATTGACCTCTAGAGGAGGAATAGTGGAGTCAGAGATTTGCAATCAATCAGCTGCCTTTTTACAAGGGAACTGTGCAAAAACACATGACTCCGCAACAACTGCTCCTAGACAAACTTGCAGAACAGCGAGCTAAGCTTCGCTCAGTTTTAGGACCATGTAAGATGCTCTATTTTGATTGCTTTTTTAGAAAGTTATACAAAGTTAGGGAAGATATCTTTTGTATAAGTGTGTATATACGCAGTGCACCTTAGGATTCAATGTTTTCTGGCTCCTATATGTTTGCATACATAAGTAAGGGGAAATGCCTATGCGAGTCCCAATATACTGCAGTTCCACAGTGACATCCTATTGAAATGGCTGAGGAGAAGGGCCAGGATCACTTCTAGCTATCAAGATTGCTGCATCCCAATGAAATGCCTTAATCCAATGGCCATGCACCCTTCTTGAACTTTGAATCCTAATGACTTCACATTATAATTCAGTATCTCAGCACGAGTGACAGAAGATATTGCTGCCACTTGTGTGTAACAACAGATATGCTACTAGAACGCATTTTCTTTTTGACATTCGAATCCTGGATTAAGCTTTGAGGTTTAATTGTCTAATAGATAGATTTGCCAAAATTACCAAGCATGTAGGGTTTTCTTCTGAACATCAAAGAGAATTTAAAGAAAGTTTAAGCCTTTCCAAAAGACTGAAGAATATAAGTTTAATATGAAGACCATGGTGGCTGCTCACACGTCGTGTGATAGAAAGGAATGGGAGGCAGACATTTCCACCAACACACATATACATTCAAATAACTCCCTTCATAACAAAAATGCCATTAATGACAAGGTCACATAATATTTAAACTCAGATACACAGCCACATTTTTATTTAAAACTGTGCAAAAAGAAAAATCTGCCCAAATATGCTGCATAGCATATAATTTCATGAATGATTGATAGGAATTGGTTTCTGTAGATCAGCCAACTAGAAAAGGAGGGAGAGTGAAATACTTGATTCCCCCTCCTTTCAGAATTTTTTGCTAGGTCTTACAAATGCTATTCTTTCTAACCTGAGAAGGTATGCATTCTGAGAGTGCCTCTTTTCCTCCTCCCCAAAGCAATAATGAAATATGTATTTAAATCAAGGAGAAAAACACCAGATTTTCGAAGTATGCTGACCCTGCTCTCTCAGAGTTAGAGAAACGCATGGGGATCATATCTCGAGAATAGTATTTGCTTTAAAAGGAGAAAAGAGACTCTCATGGTTATGAATTAATTTTACAGTTTATTACATGATTAGAGCATTCTTATCTAGTCTAGAATTCCTATCAGTTGATCTATTTTATTTCCTATCAAAATACACTGTATTTCAGCTCTAAACTTTTATTATCTAAGTTTCTATATTACTCAAAATCAGCTGTGGAATTTTACTTCATATCATTCAAAGCTGAGTCTGTTTAACATTTCTGGTGCTCTGGATGCTCATTTCATAAATGCTATAGTCTGTGAGTCTCCTAGTATGTTATTGATTCTGCTATTTGTGGAGGTATTTTTTTCCAGGATGAAAGACTCCTCCATGTTAATATTTAAAATAGCATTGGCTATTTTTATGATATGCCAACCAATTCTGAAGTGTTGAACTAACTAGTTATATTGGATCTTTCTTAATTCCATTTTTCATTATTCTTACTTTCTTCTTTGTATAATATTAATCTATGTTAAACAATGTTTGCATGATGTTTGCATGTTGATATGAGATATGTTGTAAACATGGACAGAACATTTGTTATTCATCTCAGTTGAATTTAAGAAGTGAGAATCCAGGAGACTCCTCCAGGAATGCAATAGACAAACAGATTTATAAGATGAAAATTGGAAAGTACAATGCACCCCTTACAGCCAAAAAATCTGTCCCAAACCAGATGAAGGCAGGAACCGCTTTCATATTCCAATAAGTTTTTTATTGCCATAGTTAAGATTTGTGTCCCCTTATAACTGAGAGCTAGATTGCCAGGCAAAATTATAGAAACGCTCTGTTTTAGTCCCCTCCCACTTACATTTGATTTTAGATGCCCTTATGCTTCCATTACTGCTATTATATCCAACTGTTTGGACTGTTATTTTGATTACTGCTGTAGCTGTGACTTATTACTGCTGGCCTCAAGCCATGAAGTGATGGAAAATGCAGAGGTGGCACCTTTCAGTTGCATTTTTGAATAGACTTCTGTGGGCTAGACATTGAGCTGGATGTTGATAGCATTCATTGCTCTTTTAAAGCCAATGATGTGCTGATATTGCTGGCTTAAAGATTTTCCTACTTCTCATCCATAGAAATGATGTTTTTTGTATATCTAAACTCATTAAAATAAACGCTTGTCAGTCTGTTGCTTGTATACAGGCATTCTGATGAAATATTAGTTCTGTTTTATTCTCTTCTCTTTCCATTTTTTTTTCTAAGTTCAAAGTCCAACTGTAAATATTTCTTATTTCCAGTCTGCAATTTTTATAGTTATATTGATTTCCTCCTTTATCTGTCTCAATGGGCAAACCAATATTCATAAAATGAAAAGACTAAATTGGAAGACTGAAGAGCAATTGAAATGGACATGTGAATATTAAATGAATTTATTAAGTAACCTTAGTTTCTTCAAATGTTCAAGATAAAAACCTTAAAGTTTCACTCATAGCTTATGTACATATTCATAAGTATCCATATGCACGCAGAACAACTCTTACTGCAATCTAAAGGACTCCGTCCTTCTGAAATATCAGAGTGTTAATTCAGTAAACTGCTATTAAATGTCCTAACCTCTTTAGAAGGCTTAGAATTTGTTTTGTGCCTTCCTTCCCACACATGGCATTTTCTCATTGTCTACAAAAAGCTCTGCACAGGGAACAATATTCTTCTTTTCCCCATAAACGAAATTCTGTTGACAATATTTCTTGATTCTGAAAATGATATTCCTATTCTTTGTGAAAACTGTTAAACTAATCATCATGACTGGATCACTGGTGCTCAAAGGGAGAATTTTATACAATGAGTATTAATTTAGTATATATACATTCTATTGCTTTCTTCATCAGCATCATGAACCTCCAAGATGTTCAGTTCTCAACTTGTAAGTGCAGGGAAAATATGCTTTTATCTATAGAAAAATAGGGTGTTGTCTGGCAAAGATGAATAATTCACTGATGATCAGTCTTGGCTACAGTGATGAATATCTATCTTTTTCCCTTAATAATTGTGTTTAAAGAATCTGCTTCTTGCTTTTGATGATTTATATCTAAAAAGAACTGGATCGTTTTCTCTCATTAATGATAGACAACAACAGTTTAAAGTATTTTTCTATTGCTTCACTGAGTTTTACTCCTATCTGAGATTATAAGTACTCTGTTCATACACCTTCAGCAAAATTCCCCTTTCCTCGGTGGGAGTTTTCACATGACTAGGATAAACACTGGTGAATCAGAGTTCTTCCCATCAGTTTATCCAGTTAATAAGGTATAATCAGTCTATAAAGGAAGTATTTTAATTATGTAGATACTGAATTTCAAGCCATATCTTTCCTACATTCATTGTTACATTTGGGTACTTTTACTTTTCAACTTATTTTCATTTTCATTCAAAGTAGTTTATTTTCTAAAGAGAGAAAAACATACTATATGGCTATCAAGATTAGATAATTGGAGGTTTCTGTTAAGTATTGTCTCTCTTATGCCGTTTTAAAACCCTCAGGTAGATATAATTCCCTCACAGAGCTAACCCTCCACTTTCCTAACTAAGATGATTTATTATTTTCTGTCCTCTGTGGGTAACAAATTAAGCAGAATTAACCATCCTTCCAGAATGTAAGTCCAAATGTTTAGAGAAAAATGAGGAAGATTTCTCTGTCATCAGATATTTTGGCAATTTTATCCTTTTAACTGGCAAGTAAAGGACAATGGCTGGGCACTGGACTTCTGTCTCTCCAGAAA
The DNA here is from genome assembly GCA_013398735.1 of Nothocercus julius. NCBI lineage: Eukaryota > Metazoa > Chordata > Aves > Tinamiformes > Tinamidae > Nothocercus > Nothocercus julius. The sequence continues at coordinate 1,214,408 of VZSV01000053.1, forward strand.
TTATGCTTTGAAGAAGTTCCAGAACACCAGTTACAGCAACAACTAGGCCTTGCGTGTTTTTGTTTTTATTATGAATGTTGTTAAAACATACTGTTCTATTTATTTATTTTTAATTAAACATTTATAAATATCAGAAAAGATCTTCGACCCTCTCATGGAAGATAGCTGCTCTTGCAGACCCTGCATAGCTGAGTTCCTTAACAAGTATTAATGATGGTAGCTCTGCCTCAATTTTACAATTTTGCTTTTTCCTTTAAATTAAAAAGATGTGCACCTCCTAATTTTAAGTACTCTGGGCTTTATTCAAGGAGGTCCTTAACACGTACTTTGCTTAAGTAGGTACTTAGAGACTTTCTCAAATAGGACGCTTTCCTGAATGATTAAGCATAGGCCAAAATAAAGCTAGTCATCTGTAAGATAGAATAATGTATTTGGTTTAACTTTTCAGTAGAGTGCATGGAATGAATAGAACACTTTTATTTTTTGGCACACTAAGTGCAACTCAAGTTCCATAGCTGAACACCTGAGGACAGAGCTTTTTTGTTTTTTTCCATCAGACTCTTCTCCTAAGGGATTTTTTTCTGGACACTCCTCATCTCCTACTTTGTTACCACAGCACAGGTACAGCCAAACCTCCATCAGACTGATTGACTTGTTCCCCCAAACATGAATTCTCTCATGCTTCTGAATCCAAAGCCTTGTAAAGAATAGCTTTTAGCTGCATAGCCAGAGGAGTAAGTATGAACTGAAGAGAGGATGATGAAAGAGACAGATTTTGATGAAGAGAAACGATTATGATGTTCAGTCTTCACAAGCTAGTTGTTCTAAGCTCCACCATGGAGCACCGAACATTTGCCAGCTCCGGTCAGATATTATTAGGCTGACACTGCATAGCGGTACTATTCTTTATTCACTACACTTATTATTATTTAAAGTTTTTTAATAACTTCTGAGCAGAAATAGAACAATATGAAGAATGAGATTTTCATATACTTTTCTTGCCTCTTTCCTGAAAGTAATGCAAATTTTGGTTGTAGCAACTTATGCAAAGACATTTTGTTTGTGATCTTTCTTTAAACTATAAATTATCTAAGTATAATATTTTCAACTGCTTTGCCTGTTGCTGACTCAGAATCAGATGAGATGGATGATGCGATGCATCATCTCTGATGGGGATGATCTGACCCAACCCTTCTGCTCCAGCAGGGTTACCCAGAGCAGGCTGCCCAGTGCAATGTTCTGTTGGGATTTGAATATCAGCAAGGATGGAGGCTCCATAACCTCTTCTTACGCTCAGTCACACTGAGTCCCAGTGTGGGGACTGAGTCCCAGTAAAGGCAGGATTTAGTTACATGAAAGTTAAAAAAATGTTCCAGAATTATATTTGTAAAGATACTATTAGCCTTAATTTTTGCTTTGATTAAAGGAGGTCTAGCAAAACAAGGAACCAATGCTACTCTTCAGCTGTTCATCTGAAAAAGTTGCTCGAGCAAACATTTGGTAATCATCTAAATCAGAGGTTAAATGAAATGTTAAATAACAACTGCATATATCAATCTTCAAGTGTTGAATGCATGCAATGATTAATATGTTTAATAACCAGTTATAATTTTACACTCCAATTTTTATCCCCTTAACCAGCTATGATTTTTATCTTTCAAATTCTTTAAAGATTCATCACTTTCTTAAGAAATAAGAACGAAATAGAATAAGATTGAAAACATTATGTAAAAATAAAACAGGGGGAAAAGAAACTGTTACATGGCAATCTCTAGCAAAAGCAAAGTCCAGGAAAATATCATAACAATGAAATATAGCCCCAGTTCCTTATTAAATCTTTCATGATTATTAGTCACACAATTTCTCTTGATATCAGCTTAATTTACTTTGCCAATAGTTTCATTAATCATTATAATTTATAAATCATGCTATTTTAGGAAGACGTGGTCCATGGGGTACATTTTTGCTAAGTAATTTATACTGGCGGCAATTAATTCATGATATTCTCAATCAGAGTATTTATCAGAATACAATTTCAACACTTTAAACAGAAGCAGTGAAAATTGAAATGAGATTTTGCTCAAGAGTTGCATCTTCCCACATCGCTGATCTAAGTCACATTCTTGCTGTGAGGTTTATAAGGCTAGGTCCCTGCAAAAAGACACAATTGACTTTAAGGGAGCAAAAGAAGCAGATGTTATCCAAATAGCGTTACTTATTGGTAAAAGACATTAAAAAAATAAACAGCATGCATTATTCTAAAAATATGTTTTAATTCTCTCATGAGACATTTTATATTATAGTTAATAAATGACCCAGATTCTGAAGTGCTTTAATAAAAATCTATGGCAGTTCTACTCAAAAATATTTAAATGGAAAATACATGCCTTCATCACTTTGATTCTCACATGATCCACCCATAACTTATTTTAGAAAAGTATGCAAAAATATGTGAAAGAAAAGGAGGGATTGAGATGGCTCACACTCCCTACCCATTCTGAGCATGAGCAGCTTGAAATGCAATTAAATTTGCATTTAATTTCATAGTGATTGTGCACAGATATTTCAACCAATTTGAACAACTTGAAGATTCACAGGTTGTAGTCTTCCTTCACTGCATTTTTCTCTTAGAAATCATCCTCACAACATCTTTGGGAAACTGCATGAATACCACTGAACCAAGTTGATCCTATTCTTGTTGCTTCCAAATTCACCTCTTAAAAATCACACATGGCTGATGCCTCACAGCAGCCTGAAAGGACTGGCTGCTCCTTCAAGCTGCTAGTGCTCTCAGAGAAGACCAGGACCAAGAGACTAAGCTTCTCAAGCAGTGAAGACCACATGTGTTTGTCTAACAGAGCCATAAAATACACCTACACTGCCAGAAGGACTGCAATCATACTGTGGAGTTAAGAGATAGACTTACTGCTTGTGAATGGTCACCTCATATAGGTGCATCACGGTCCAGCTAGTGTCCCCTCCATTTGTCAGCACTCTGAGGAAGCACAGTGTTTGCCTCTGTTTTGCTCTTTGAGGAGACAGGCACCAGTCATTCCCAGTTTATCAGGCGTCTGTCCAGGTCTCAGCCAGTTCAGTCTCCGGTTTTCCACTAGCGCACTGAATCTTCCCACTCTGATGGTGTTTGCTTAAGAGGACTTGCCTTTGTCTCTTCCTGCTTTCTCTTTCCCTGTGATGTCGTCATCATCAGCTGCTTCTTCCTATGTGGGCTTTATAAACCTGGTTACACTGACTGCAGTAAATTAGACTTTGACATGTACCACATGCTACTAAAGATGGGGGAAGATAAACAAGATGTCTTTACATTTATATCTAGTCAAAGGCTTGGACTGTGCTAAATCTGGCTTGTAAAAGACTACTTCCAAAGATCAGACCAGCTCAAAATTATTAAACTGAGATCCCCATAGAGTGACTTCCCTGACACATGCATATCAAGTAATTGAAGTTCAGGTAAAAGCTGACTGTGCAGTGTCTGAAGTAATCCATACAGCTGGGGGAGATGCAAGAACAAGGGAGGGGCAGGGAAATGGGTGTTGGGATAACAAGGTCAGGAAAGGTCAGGATCCCAACAAGACAGAACTAGGAATCCTAAAGCATTTGCCTCTCTGCAGTATCATCTCACTGCACTTCATTATAGTATTTGCTTGGGAAAGGAGGCAGAACATAAGCGTCTGAGAAGAGAGGAAGTTCAGTATGAAAAAGTAAGAATATTGTAGTGCTATATATCATAACATACACAGCAAATAAAGCAAAGAAATAGATATGCTTAACATACAAAACATGTCTTAATTGGTAGACTAACAGACAGAAATTACTCAAAAAGAAATTCTGAGTACTTTATTGCTAGAAATTTATTCTCCAGCATTCCAAAATAACCTAAGTTTTAGAGAATTTAGAGAATTAGAAGAGAAAATGATTTACTTGCCTTTCTAGTCCCTGTATGGATATAGCTTTTTCCAATGCATAATAATTTATTCAGCTTTTCTTTACATTCTCTAAAAACTAGAATCTTAGTTTTATCAAAGTTTAGCTGGCACACTATAAATTTTGCTAGTGCTAATATTGCAATTACAAACGCACCTGATTTTCAGAAACTTGTTTGTGGACAATTCAGCTTGTCTAAATCTCACACTAGAAGCCCTGAAGCTGGGACTACTTATTTTTTTTTTTGTATGTCTGATCCTTCTTGGTTACCATATATCAATAGAAGACATTTATCTCTTTAACTGCTATACAAGCTCTCCATGTAGGTAATGTAATGCTTCCCTTTGGATGCCCTAGACAATGTACTGGGGGAGGTAAAATACTTTGTAAGATTTCTCAAGATCCTATAAATGTATATATTTAACATACTGGTAGATTAGGAATGTCCAGTCTTAAGGAAACTGGTGATCCAGTCACCTTGAATCACACTCAATCCCACTCAAGTTAAGATAAAAGGTAAATAAAATATACATCCTTATAGATAATAAGGAAATATATATTTATATTTATGGATTTACAGATATACATACATTTAAAAAATACAAGTGAAAAAAGTAGAAAAACAGGCTTAATCAACTTATACTGAATTATTTTGAAAATATCTCTTACCCACGTCATTTACCATCTTGACAAGGCAGAATTCAAGCATTCAGTTTTAATATGTGTCTTCTTCCTCAGCTTGCATTAATGAAAAAGGGACTCTATCAAAGAGCCCCTCATCTGGGTGGAGCATATTTTCTGCTTTTAAGCAATTTTCCTCTAGGGGATTCAGGCAGATTTGAACTTTTTCCATGAATATTATTCTGTTTCCTACTTTTGCAGGCTGGACTTTCTTAATTGCAGTAAGTCTCGTTTCATTTCCTCATCTATTCAAGATATATCTCTGTCATACCAATTACCATCTGTAATCAGCTGGCTGATTAACAATTTGCCTTAAGAAGGGATAAAACAATTCTTTTCTCATCCTACTCTGGTAACTGTAATGTTTCATCATCAATGAAGTCCTGTAATGTTTCATCAAATCAGACTTTCAAGGCACATTTTCTTCATGATGAAGCCAGTATCCTACTGTCAGCATGGTTTTACAGAAAGAGTATTTGAAAGTTAAATCTATATTGATCATGTGCAGTAGACTTCATCATGCATCTTGCTTTAACTTTAGACATTTACGACATTTATAAACATCAAAGTGAGGTGTGGAAAGAGTAGAAAAAGGTATAGTTTTATCCCTTTTTGAGGCAAGCTGCTAATTAGACAGCTGCATATAAGCTTGGAGAATAGAAGAGGCATTTGTATATCTAAGGAAAAGAAACAAATTAAAGCAACTGTAGTTTTTGATTTTGCACCACTTTGGATGTGATAGAAGTAATGAAATTCAAATTCAAGATGAATAAAAGAAATATTGAAGAAATATTTGCCGGTAAAAACAGGTGATGTTTATGGTCAACCCCCTTTTCAATAAGTCATATTTACTACAGGATAACTCTGTCAAGCTTGTTCCTAGCCTCCATTCTCAATGTGTTCCATGCTGAGCAAATATCTTCATTCATCTTTCTGCATTGATTCTTGTGATTGGGAAACACTTTCTCCAGTCTTCAGTAACATTTCCCTGTTGTTATTCAGAAGCTCACAAAAATCCACTGCTTACAAAAATTTGATGCACCAAGGACATTGCTGAGTATTAGACTTCTTCTGCATCCTTTCTATATTTTTTGTCACTATTTATGTAGTAGTTGATTTGAAAGCTTTCAGGCGAAGCTGTGTTTTTCTTTTGTTTTGTTTTTTGTTTTGCCCTGTATTTATACATTATCAGACAGCAGTAATTAGGGATTAGGGCTTCCATGCACTTGAACAATAATAACTACTTCTGCAATACCTTGTTTAAAAGCTAATGAAAGGTTAGTGGACATCAATATAAAACTGCTAGACAAGTGCTGGCAAGCCTTTTGATGTACGTGCTTTCTATTGTATTAAGTTTCCATCTGTCATCTCTGGCCCTTGAGCATCAACCAATCTTTGGTCACTGCAAGGGCAAGGAGCTGTGAGGCATTGTGCTCTTTGCCCTTGGGTGATCAGGGACTTCCATGTCTGAGCTGGGAAGGGCCTGACTGCTGCATTTTGGCTGCCACAAAGAAAGGAAGCAAAAGCAGGAAGCAAGGCATGCCCTAGATAGGTCTTCAGAGATTCTAGTAGTTATACTAGCCACACCTAGCAGACACTCAGACACTGTGCTCGTTCCTGTAAGCCATCTGAAGGCAAAATATCAGGAAAAAACGAAAAAAAAAAAAAAAAAAAAAAAAGAGGGACACCTTAGACTGCTTTTCAGTATTGCCAGAAATTTACTATAGACATGCTACAGAGTCAACCCTAACTTCTTGAAAACCCCCACACTTGAAAATATTTCATGCATTACAAGGAAACAAGGTAACAGATATAAGAGTATTTCAAAGATATACTCTACCAACTTACATTATAATTGTGTTAATATACTGTTATAATTTGTGGATATTAAATAAACATAAATATCTAGTTAGATCTATTATGACTGCGGCCAATAAATATATTTCATCACTATGGTTGCAAAAATAAATACCAGCTCCAGAAATACAGTTAATTGGAAACAAGGAAGATGGAAACAGCTATTTACCGTATTAAACAATCCTTTGATGAAAGACTGGCCACTGAACAGACATGAGAAAGCATTGATATAAAGTATTCATAGGAGCCGGATGGCAATGTTATTTATGTTTCACAAATTGTTTTAGTAGTCTATGTTTGGTTGCAAATTTCCCTGAATTTCTAAAGTATTTCCAAAGAAGAAAGGAGTCCCAGCACTGCCAGTTCAAGTTAAAGGCCTGGATAGGGGCCAAGGAACAGAAATATCAGTGCTTGCCCTGGACTCACATCCCAGAGGAGATCAGCAAAATCTGAGAGATAAAAGGACAGCAGGTTCTGAGGAAAGACAGCCATTGATTAGACCTTCAAAGTCTGGGGCGGATCTGTCTTTGTAGGAAAACCTTACATGACTTTCCTCTCTTTTAATATCTATGTAGGAAAATAGCTTTCACTATAGACATGCACATATTTAGTAGATAATAATTTTGTTTTAACAATAAAATAAATTAAACATAAAAAAGGAAAAAGAAAAGACACAACATACCTAAAAATACTTGGGATGAAAAGTTTTTGGTTAGTCTGATCTCATTAATAATTTTTATGGATATCCACTTCTGCTCTTCAGGAACAGAAACGTTCTCATATCCCAAATCTGAATGCTTAGGCACTTAGAGGTGGAGGGTTAGGGAAAACTGTGATGTGACAGAAGAGCCTGCTAGAACAGAGGCTTGCCCCTTTTGAAGCTGTTTTTTATCTTAGGCACCTATGTGTGACACCCAGGGCGCAGAATGTGGGTGAGCTGGGGATGTCTGCTGGGTGATTGGCTTCTTTGTCCAACTCCTGGTCCTTGGAGTAGCTTGAAGTGCCCAAAGAAAACTCCTGCAGCCATCATCTTCACAGCTGTTCTGTGAGACAACTGCTACTACAAATCTCCAGTAAGACGCCGAGTGGCTGGTCTCACTCTACCATCCAGATACTGTGTCTGCAAATTGGATCTTATTTCTCTAAGTAGACCCAAGATTCTATTTTTGTGGAGCTTATGATTTCTGGAACTGCAAAAAGATTGTTCATATTGCCAATAGTCAGCATTGGTCTGAATTAAAAGAGAATCGAAACTACTGTGGTGAAAGAGAAATCAAAAAATGATTTTCTGGGAAATCATTAATGGGCATGCATCTCAGAAAAGAAAAGAAATAAAAGCAAGAACTGGGAATTCTGGGAGTCTGTTATCTTGGAGAAAAGTAAAAATGTGGAAGTGGTCAAGACATCACAAAGTTAAGACTACCTGGAACCATTCTAGTCTACGTTGGCCTATTTTCTTGTCAACTGTTTTTTTTCCTTCTAGAACGAATGATAACTCTTCCCCGTTCTCAGTCTACGTCTTTGGACTGTCCCTTTTCAAAAAAAAAAATGCTAGTTTGTATTGTGGCTGTGAAATCCTAACAGAAGGAGAGAACTAATTTCTCAATTCTGTTTTGTTAATGAGCTGTGCCTTTACAGCCACAAGACACTCACATACTGAATGTAAACTGAAGTCATATCAAAATAGTGCTAATTCATACATTTACTCCCTTCTTCCATTGTATATCCATAGAAGCTGAGTGGGAATGGCTGGAAAACATCCCACAGAAAAACTTGCCTGGTTCCTTCTACTCTGGCACATTCCTCACCCTGTCTTTCAGCTGGAGGATGAGAGTGGATTTAGCCTGAGTTGCTCCCCTGCGCTCAGTGAAGAAATTTGCACTGACTGTTTCTTCCAGGAATCATATAAAAACTGCAAATGGTCCCTTTCAGACAGAATAAGCTAAGGTAGATAAACCAGAGAAACTCTAGTAGATAAGTAGATAAGTAATAGATAACTAGATACTAATAAGTAATTCCAACACACATCACAGTGTCATCTACTGCAGCATTGATTTTCTTTTCTGTTGTTGTTGTTATTAAAAATATTAGGCAATTAATGCATTTACATACATTTTCACAGAGATAAACCATCACATTAGATATATTTTTTTAAAAATAACCTCTCCCAATAACACATGTGGTATTTCATTCACATACACATACCCTGCATTACATCAGTTACTTTCTGTTAGGGAATTATGACTTTTTCCTGGATATAAAGTCTTCCTTTATTAGTTTGTTCATCTTGGCTAATTGCTAATCTCTGAGTGAGTTACAGATGTATACTAGGGCATATATCTATTATTTAGTGGTATTAATAAGATTATTGTTGTCTTCTACTGCTTTATTTAAGGATCAAGCATCAACATTTCTTAAACTCTAATTCTCTGAATCTCTTTTCTCTATCGCTTTTGAAGCTGTACTTTTAACTTCACAGTGCAGGCAATTGATGTTAATGAGCACTCCTTTTCTATTAATTTTCCAAATTCAGGACAAACTTTTTATGAGCATCCTTCCAGTTGCTTGAGCAAAAATGGTCTCTGGAGGAAGGCCAGGCTTTCTACATGGACAGAAGCCAAAAGAGGACTAGTTGGCATAGCCCTTAAGAAGATAAATAAAATCCCACCTGTAACATTCTGAAGTGATGGGTGTGTTGCTACTGTTGCATATCAAAATCTTCCCCTGAAAATGAGTATATAACAAAATGATGTTTGAAGCCAGGGAGCACAAGATTTCATTGCATTTCATGTCATTTCTCAGCAGGAGGGGAGCTTGGATCTGGCACAGAATTTAAGAATGAGCAAAGCACAAAATGCTCTTTTTGAAAATGAAAATCATCAAGGAAAGCCAAAAAGTAATAGAGGAATAATAATGTTCACATTGACACCAGCATAGCCAGAACGGCAATATGCTACATGCTGCAAGTTGCACAGTAACCTGTGTTACACCAGAGAGATATTGCTTGTAAATAATAATAACAATAATAAAATAATAATTATTTTCTCCTTCGACAAGTCTAGAGTTTCATACTGTACTTCCTTGGTGCATAAAATTAGCCTCAAAATTTCCTGCAAAAATATTCAAAAAAGCCAAAACAGCAGGCTTTTGCTGGTATGAATGCTCCATATAAGCTAGAGCATTTGAGGATAGTATGTCTAGTGTTAACTTCTTTGTACTTTTTGTTCTAGAGATAGTGTAGAGATTTCTGCATTGCACCCCAAAGCAAGCCAATAGCTTTCCTATGCATGGAGAGGATAAAAGCTGATGCACATATATGTACCATGCAAACCAAAGTCAGAGGCAATATTTCCACTAGGAAGGAACTGAGGGCCTAGAAATAATGTAAGGGTTTTCCAGATTATAGTTATGTTTATACATTATCACACAGGCAAGAGGTAATGTTTCTAAAGAATTTTGTCTTTTTTTCCCCCTTCATTTTCACAGTCATGTGTTGACCATTGCATTCACATATGAAATTCATTCTTTTTTTTTAAGTAAATGGTGTTCTTAATGCAGTTAACTTGCATGTTGGTGGTGTTCAAACATACAATAGCAAAAAATATGGCTTTCATTCTAGTTACAGTGCCCAGGATAGACCATCAAGTAATGTGCCTCCGAAGTGAGAGCTTTACACGTGAGAGTGCATCTCTGAAATGGCAACTCCTTGGAGAACTTTGGCCAGTGAAAGGAAAAACTAGATTCCTTTCACACTGTCCTATTTATTTTACCCACTTATTCTTCTAATCACTCCTGAGGAAAGCTTATAGCTAGGATATTGTGGTCTATTGGATGTGCCATTTTATCCTGTATGATATTTGATGCTCAGCTACCACTTCCTTTCCTCTAACATCAGAAGAATATGTATTTTAAGTGGAAGTGCATAAATATTCACAATTAAATGTAATAGGAGATAATCACAGGCTACAGAAACAAAAATATCTATGTAATTCAAAGCTTTCTACTCAGTCCCATATCTAATTTATTGCCATATAGATCTGAATACATACAGATTTTCAAATGACATTTTTTCCAATTTTTCAGTTGTTTGTACATAATTTCAGTAATCAAGCACACATTCAGATATGCTGAATCTTAGACTGGGAGACACTGGGATGCGGCAGCATTGAGGAGCAGGGGCTACCGGCTTGGAGGTCTGATAGCGAGCTTATTCTTCATTGGGCCCTGAAGAACTGTGTTTTCTAATTCCAGCCAATCTGTGTTTGGGCGCTTCACCAGTCTATATGCATTTACAGGATGTGCCAGCAATCCTTCTGGGTCAGAGGTTGATTTGCAAGTCAGTGCATCCACCTCCTCAGCCCAGCCTCTAGTCTATGTGAGCTCAGTTTCTTCTGCCTGGATATATTCCTTTTAGGATTGCACCAGCTGCAGCTGTGGGCTTCCTTCTCCACATAGCTCTCACCTGGGGAGTCATCTCCCAGGTGCTCAGCGCCAGAAGATGGCTGGGGTGCCCGTTCCGTGCCACACTGGGAGATCTTAAGGAAATATTGAGCTCAATAAATCATTTTTGTTTGCTCCGTTCAAACTGATTTCTCCCTAGATGTTTCTTAGACTCTACCTCACTCCAATAACGGATGCAGTTCCCAGCACAGTGTGTCCTTTTACGGATTCCTACTTTATTTGGTAGAGAAACAAAAGGGTCATCTACAAATAAATGACAGGCAATTCCATGACACAATTAACAGGACAGCTCCTAATAAGTATATCATCTACAATTATTTCTAGTTCTCGGTGCTCACTGAAATCCTTCTCACGCTCACAGTGCGTTTGATCTTTACCCCCACCCCAAACCTAAACCTGCAGCAAAAGCAGCCTCCTGCCAATCCACCCAGATCTCCATGTTTCTGGTGGGGTTCACAGACCAGGCAGAAAATCTACCGTGATAGACAGTGCAACTGATACCTAAAGCTAGCAACATGGACCAAAAGAATCAAAATCAAGATAATAAAGAGCTGTCAACCCTATCAAAATTCTAATTTTGATGAATGTTCTTTCCTTTAATCTTCTACATCAGGGAAAGAATGACAGAGGGATCTCAGATATATACTAGGCAAAATATATATGCAAATACTGCAAATAAATCTTTCCTTCTTTGATACTCTTGACTGAACTTCAACCTTTTCTGAGAGAAAGAAAGGACACATGTCTGTTAGACATATATCTTGGGGACTAATTTTATTGGAAGGGCAATGAAGAAAGGACATTTGGAAGGAAGAAAACCACAGTGAGGACGAGTGAGAAGAGGACAGGCAGAGAACATGTGAGTGCCTGTGTATGTCCTGGCAGCAGGCAGAGAAACAACAAGGTGCTGAGAAGAAGACAAGCCTGAGATCTGCCAAAGATACTAGGAGATTTGTCCATTCAACAAAGCTCTCTACTGAAGTGTTCATTTAATTTGATGTAGCATGAAATTGGAAGTAATCACTTGCAGGCTGAAAGATTTTGATTTTTTTTATATTTCAAGTAATATTTCTCTAAATTCACTGACTCTCAATATTTGCAGACAGGGCTGTTGGGATCTGAAGCTATGCTTTTTGGATACCTACATGGAGTTGATGTCTGATTTTCAGAAAGCCCAGTATCTCTTAACAGGTCTTAAAAAACACTATATGTAGTGCACTCCAGAATGAAAATGGTATTTGACTTGATGTAAGATTTCCAACTTGGTGTTTAAAAGAGGATATAAATATATATTAAGCTTCCCATTCCCAATAAACTCTTTTGGAAATACAGATGAATTAAGACATAATTTTGACATACCTGTCCCTCTTGGAGTATATTTTTCCTTAAACATCATTGATTTTAAAAATGTTATTTTAACTTTCATTGTTTAAATTAGCCTATCTTTCTGTTTGTGACAATTCAGCTACATATGACCCATTCTTTACAAAATTACAAAATAGATCAAACAAAGCAGGAGAGTTGAAAGTAAGGGAAACAAATGCTAACATTTTCATAATGGAGAAAGGCAAAAATATCCTTCTACGGAAACTGATTCCTGACAAGACACTTCTTTGGCACGGTTCCCCCTTTGAATATCATAACTGTCAGTAGACTGGATATCTATGTTTTCAAAAGGCCAGCAAACTTCTGTTGATGACTGGGAGCAAATGCAAATAAAATATCCAATGTAAAAATGATTATTTTTTAAGTTTTGATGGATGGACAAATTCACAGATGTTCACATGTTAACTTGAAAAAAAAAGGCACTGTTTCATGTTGTACTTTTTTCCTTGGAGCACATGACTGTTTCATTACTTGATTATGGCCCTAATCACACTCTTGGGTCTGTGGCCAAATCTTTGTCCTCACATAAGTGACAAAATGTTTACTTTCCAAAAACAATTACGAATTGTCACTCAGAATTGCTTTTGCCAGGTAATTGATAGAATACTGCTGTCAATTTGCACTTTGTAAAACAAATCAAATCAATTCAAAACAAAAAACAATCAAACAACAACAACAAAAACAAACAAAAAAATGGCATTTCTAAAGGTTCTCCAAGTATTTTTGAGAGGCCCAATAACAACATTTGGTTATCCACCATTTCTAAGCGTAAAATCAGAAATAATTGCTGCTTTGTTTTTGTGTTTATTCTGTGTTTGGGGGGGCATGTGTATGTGCGTATTCTTGAAGAATGGAAACCTCTTGAGCTATATTAGGGTTTAATCTCATTATCTTTCCAAGTGAGCTTCAGCTGATGGGTCTCACCCTGGTTTCTGAGGCTTGATAGGCACCTGTCCACACAGCCATTATCATCACAGAGATATTGCCAGTGTCTTCCTTTCCCCATCTCCCTGTTTGAGCCCATATTTACAACCAAAAAAGAAAAATCTTCAAAAACTCAACATGAGATTTCTCATGAACCAAACTGAGTAAGTCAGACAGTCAGATCTACATATGATACCAATAATTAGAGCTCGATAGAAAACAGGGTTGTACAATTTACTTTAAGCAGGATCTAATATAACTGAAACAGAGGTGGATTAAAATAAATGTTTCCTTACCATGTTACGCTAATGTATGTGAAGCAAACAGTGAATTCTGAGACTAAGTATGAGTGGTGTATTTACAAGTACTCATGACTTAGGCCACCTGTGTATATGGCTGTAACCATCTCTGTTCCCATGATATTTCCTTTCTCTTCCCTTACCAGCTCCCTCAATATTAAGTGACTAGTGGTGACAGTCCTAAACAGGCTTCTCTGCACAAACAAACTTGCCTTTGTATTTTAATTGTCCTCCTTCCAAGTAAAGAGGAGCGCAGGATATTTGGAGGTTTTAAGTTACCCTTTCTGGAAACATTCTGTATCTTTCCATTTCTTTGCCATTTAATTTCAGTTCTTTGCCATTTAGTATGTATTGATGGAGAAATTCAAAACTCCTAGATTTGGGGATAGGCTGTAAGAAGCTTTTTCCATCTTAATACAGGAAATACTATTCACAGGATGCCAGCTACAAACTGCAGGACAGGTTTCATTCAAACTAATCATTACTCTACAAGATGCCACACCAGTCCCCTTTCAATTTCAGAGACAAAATTGAACTTCCTAGCTTCAATACCGCTGTCTACCTGGAAAAAAAAAAAAAAGGTGTAGGAACTACTCTGTGATAGAGATCTGCTCATCACTTTCCTCTTGTTGTTTCTACTTTCTGAGACTTAACCAAAGAAGCAAGAAATACATAGCACCTCTCACCTACTAGCAACACCCCACTTTCAGCCCTCATTTTATTTTTACCTTCCGTTTTGTCAGATACACAAATACAAAAAAAAAAAAAAAAAAGTTTGAAGCCAGATAGGGACTCTGAACATAATCAGTATGTGCTGGACACGGATTACAGGGAGCAAAGTCTCGCCAATAAAACACTGAAAAGTTCTTAAGTGGTAAACAGTTCCTTGCCTGCACTATGCTTGATGGATATGATTTTCAGAGACAAAATAATAATAGCAATAGTAATAGTAATTAATAGTAATAGCAATAATAATATCCTCTTTAGCTAATTCAAACTATAACAAGAACCAAAATTATCCTTATTCATTTTAGGCTGATGACCATGTAGAAGGCTCAAATAAAGCCGTCACCACCCTCTGACCTCTTGCCCCTAGCCTCTGTACACTAATAGACTTAAGGACAGACTCTGTGTAGGGAAATTACGTCCTCAAGTTTAACACTTTGAGCCTCGTACACCAAGACCAATTGTTATGTTTTAACCAAGTGAGGTTTATCCCTTGAAAAGTTTTGTTACTCTGAACTTGGAAGAATTAAAGGATTCTGCTACTGATTTTCTTTCATCCAAATAGAGAAGGGTTGCAACTGCTTTTGTAGTATTTATGACTAAAGCACGTGAAAAAAAATGTTTAAAGCTAAAGAATCTATTTCTATTATCCTCATAGATTTTTTTAAGACTACATTTAGCATCAGCTAGGGGAAGACTTAGTGAGCTAAAAAGAAACAAAAAAATACATTCTGCATTTCATATCTGAAAGAGAAATACTTTGAAATTTAGTAAAAATGAGGAAAATTTGCCACTTCCCAGGCAAACTCTGAAGTGCAAAATTATTCATGCTACTTCAGAACCTGATTATACAGAAAATATGAAGTAACTCTATGCTTCTATTAATCAGACAGGACATGCTGAAAGACAGATGGGTCCGACCCATGCAGCCATATTTTGTGTGTCTGTTTTCTCTCTCCCAATAGATGAGGCAAATATATGAGAATAATTTATAAAATAACAGAAATGTAATAGAACTTTAGGGCTTTTTAGAGTAAAGAAAATAGAAAAAAATCCACAATCCTATTTTCAAAAACTTTTATTAGCTAGAGAAGCATACCAGTATGAGACTAAAACATGGATCAGAAACATTACAGAGGAAGCAGCAAATATAGGCATTTCCACAGACACTGTCTTTCCACTTAAGTGTTATGACTTACCATAAAAGATAAAAGATAAATATAATGTATATCTCTGCAAATTGTATTTCCTGATGGACATATTTAGGATCCTAGGCAATATTCCATGAAATTTGGTTTAGTGCTTTCTGACATAGAATTTGCTTTTTCCAGATCTTCTGAAATCATTCAGTGTACAAAGCAGTCAGAAACAACGTTATTGTCATGAATTTTGATGCTTGCTACTAGTATACTACTTTTCTTCTTTTTGGTCTTCCTTGAGCTGAGTTGATATCTATTTGTTTACATATAAACATATATGTGTGTGTGTATGTCTGTGTATAAAAGGCTGTATTCTTTAAGAATTTTTGCTTTGAAAATAACCATTTCGATGACCTGACTTTCCATATTGTGTCATCTGTGTCCAATAATCTGAATGCATTTACTTTCATGGATCCCTTCTGAAGTAGAGAGATATAATCAACCTCCATTTTACAGGGCTAACTGAAGTTGAATTATATGAGGCAACACAGTGAAGCTTGGAAACCTACAACTGTACCAAAATCCCAGTCCCATATTTGAAGAGTCAGTTCAACATCTTAGTTCCTGCTATATTCTTTAGCACTGTTTTCTAAGTGACAAGGAGTAGTTTTACTATAGCAGACCCAACTCCCAGGGACTATTTCTGTTGTGGGAACTACTATCATCTGCTGCAGTGTCTTGGTTCCTCAGTCAGGAAAAAGCATATATCTATGCATTTGGATAGTGGAATAACAGGCAAGGTTGAGAGCACACGTGTTAAACCAGGTGAATACCCAAGTCTTTACCAGTCATTCCTAGATAGATGAAACGGTCCTCACTTGCCTAAAACTAGATGTTATCAGTGTCTGCATTTGTGGTTGCTTTCAGGCAATAGATGCATGCATAAACTGGATTTGTACCCGTCCTGCCTTTTAGTGCCCACACTGTTCCTTTCTAGGAACACGACTCTATAAGCATCTGTCTTTCACTCAGTGAGTGCTTAAGGTGGAACACGGCTGGAAATAACAGCTTCCTGTATCACCATTTCCCAAGGGATTGTCTAGGAAAACCATGGACAATCTGACTCATATCGAAACAAATCATGACCACAGGCAAACACACTCGACAATGTGCTGCTTAAATACTGTTTCTGTTGCTACGATATTCTACCATGCTTTAACCTTGACTGGGTGACAGAATTATCTGCTAACATGTGAATTTGGGGGAAAGCCAAATTCATCATGATTCATGCCATGAAGGATCTCACTAACTTCAACTCACTCCTCTGCTCCTGTGTGTTTATATTGCAGCTCTGGGTGCTATGAGACAAAAGATCTATTTTTATAGTTCATAATTGCATGGCTTATTAAGAAGGAGGGAGCTGGTGAGTCACTAAGGTAGACATTGGAAATTTCTCCACCTAGAAATCTCCAAAGGCCACTTTCAGCTTCTTTTTATGAAAAAAACATGTCAACTACCACCGGTCAGAAATGCAGGAAAAAGTGGTGCGACTTTTTCTGAACTGGAAAAAAAGAAGCAACATATGAAATTCTTTTTCTTTCTTGGCATGGCAGAGTTTCATGGATGGACAGAACTAAGAGGCCACTAAGAGTCACTGAGCTCTTCCAGGGATTTGTGCCTATAACATAGACATTAGCATTTAATAGAAGCTGTCTGAGATAATTTTTAAGTATACTGTGGCAAAGACAGCAACTATGACATTTCCCTGGCTCTCAGCCGAGAAGAAATCCATTCCTTTCAGGTAAAATCAGACTCCACATAACATGGGTAACATGATACCAACCATGACTCAAAAATCTATGATCCCATTATACTGCTTCCCCCACAACTGGGCTAAATGCAGTGGCTGTCAATTATTCAGCTGCAAATTTGATCTCAACTCCTGCATTCTTTCCTCTGTGGGCAGATTTCTAAGCCCACTCCAAAAAGATGTTTGAAAAATGGACTTCCAGTTTCCACTATTTCACCTCACTGTATGGTCTTTTAGTACCTTTGACTGAACTTCAAGCTTCTCTTCAACTATTATCTCTAGTTGTCTTTGATGAGACTCATTAGTCTCATCTTCAAGCCAGTCCTGTTTAGGAGTAATAAGTTGGGACCTCCACCATCATGAGAACTCAAGGAGCTGTCCTAAATTAGCGTAGTATGGACAGGTAGATGAAGACCTGTCAGATTTCCTGTGTCTATCTCACAGCTAGAGATTGTTTGGCCTGTTTGTTGAATGCAGGTCACATCTGTCTTCATATCCCAGTGAGTCTCTCTGGGGAAGTCTTACACAGACCGGAGCTGAGTGCTTTCCACTTTCCCTAGAAGTACACTGCTTGCAAAATGTAGTAATCTGATACCTGGAGGATTGTTGGAGGTCTAGTCTCTTGTAGGACCCAGAGCAGAAGGGTCTGGAACAAATTCACATAGATTTGCAGTATAGCTCTAAATAACTCTGCCCAAAAGGACACATTTCTGTGCACTTTAAACGTCTCTTCACCGAAGAGTGGGTGAGAAGAAACATTTCGCAAAGTCAAACTCATGCTTTTTCATTTTCATCTCTTCACATGCAGCTGAATGTAACAGCTCTGCTTCCAAATGTACAGACGTATGAAAGACAGGTTACAGAACAACTACAGCTAGCCAAAGAAGCTGGTTTCCCAGACTGTGAGAAAATCAGTGTTCTTGAAATTGATTCCATCCCAAATAGGATAGAAAACAAAAGAAAGTATAAATACAACAGTACCAAAAATCCTCAAGAACTGGGAGCTCCTTGGATCTTTTCATGACTCAGCAAAAATGAAAAAAAAATATAAGTTTCATGGAACAGCTGCAGGGGTCACCCAAGGACCCCAGTCCTAGAGAAGACTTGTTAACCGGCCACCTATGGTCAGGGCCTCCAGGTCCCAGCTGCAGGGAGGACCTGCCAAACCCAGCCATGAGGCAATACTTTCTTGCTTCCTCAGAAAATTTCCAACCAGCAATAACAGCAGTCCTTGCGACAGCGTGGCCCAGCCTTGGAGAGCAGACACACTAACGGAAAGAGGAGTGATTGCTGCTGGCTGTCACCACACAGGCTAAATCAGCCTTACTATGGCAGTGACTTTGTCTGTGTTGCACTTACATTTTATTAAGTTATGAAACATTTCAGAATTAATATTGTTTTAGACTCATGCTTAGCATTTTTCTTTTTGCAACATTTTGTGCCTTTTAACATGTTTTAACAGTCTATTCAATGAATGAGATTTTTTACCGCTAATCATGGTGACTATGACTAAATCCCGTTATCCTTACACAGTTAGATCCCATTGAATCTCCATTTTGAATGCTAATGGAAAACCCCATTGGATTATCATTTTACGTCAAGTCTGGCACAATACAGCCTATAGTTTGCCTGCAGACGTCTGACTCACACTGCCAGCAGAGACTTGGAAACTTCCAAGGAATCTTTCCTCTACTTAAACCAGTAATTCCCTGGGAAAGAACACATCTGAAAACAAACTTGTCTTAAGAAATTTTTTTCTGAGCCCATTCAAAATGGGATTGGCTTTCTCTGAAGCAGTTAGTGGGGAATTCCCTTTGAGTTTTCATGGAGAATGGAAATGAACAGTGTTTTTTTTTTTTTCTTTTTTTTTCTGTTACTCTAGTAGGTGGTTTTCAACATATGAGAATTAACAATCTGCATTTAAGAATTGTGGTGATTAAACTGTATTTTTTTGTTGTTTGTTTAAACAGGAAATGGGAAAAGTTTCCAGAGTTAATTTATTTCATTTATTTACTTTTCCATAGCCCCAATGGGTTAATGTATTTTTGTTTGGTTGCTGTTGTTGTTTTGTTTTAATATATATACAAACTGTATTTAGGTCTATCTATGCAGTTATGCAGTATTTTTGGCACAAAATAAAAGGTAATTTCCATCTTATACACACAGTACTTGTTTTCAGGAGAAGCTGTCAGAAACAAGGCTACAGCCTGCTATATTTTAAAATAATCCCTACAGCATGAAAGGAAAGTATGCTAATCTATTTTTAGATCTAATCTGAGATCTAACTTTAGATCAGGTAAAATATTTAACCTGAGATTGTTTGTTTTGCTTTGTTTACCAAGAAAGCTGCAAAAGAAGTAAAAAATTTTTGCTTTCCCCAGAAGTTGCCAGCACCCTGTGCAGTCAAGGGTCTGCACAACATGGCAGCTAGTGGAAGACAGGGCAGGTAGGAGATGCAACACTGCCACAACGCTGTTTTCTGCATTACAGCACAAACTCCCTAGTGCTACCCATGGCAGCATTAGTCCTTGAGCTGGTTCTGTGCAACTCCTTCTTAAGTCTGAGAATCACTTCACTTAAATCAGCAAGAGCTACAAATTAGCTGAAAGGGGGGACAACACAAGTTAGGTCTTTGTTTCCATGGCAGCTGCTGCAGCATCTGGGTTTGTTACGCAAATATGGTCAAAACACCTGGGAACTAAGACAAGGAATTTGCAGTGTGGAGATGATGATCCTGGATACCTCAAAATGAGTGGTTTTGCTACTAAGAAAGTGCTTCTTTGGAAAGAGGATTTCTACTTGCTTCCCAGTCACTGGTATCTGCATTTTTTATGCTCCACCTAAAGCACAATTCTCACTGGCTTCAAGGATCTACTCTTTAAACTCATACAAAGACTGTATTTCACACTTGGATTTTTCCCAGCCTGAAAGGAACAAAAAAAATCTTCTTGAATGACTTCAAAGAGCCAATGAATGTCTGTAACCAGTGCCAAGTCATACAAAGTTGTCATTAATTTGTCCTATAGAAGTTTGGACTTCCTTTTTTAAATTATTCAGCATAGCATAGTACCTAAAAGAAGGAAAAATCAAAGCAGTAAATTGGTACCAGATCAAATAGGTCTTTGAAATTTTGGCTTTACAGAATATTCATGATTCCTCATTTGTATTCTGAGGCAAACTTGCCATTCCAAATGGGACCAAAAATTCAGTAGATAGAATCAACTCTAAATAGAATTTGAAGTTTGCTAATGATACTACTTTAAGTTGCACTGTGAAGACACCTTTTTTTTATTATTATTATATATCTACATTAATGTGCATATTTTAAATAGTTTTAAAATTCAGTCTTCTAAAAGTGTTATAAAACTTTGGTACAGGTACATTGTTTCCTGAAAGATGAGTCTTCCAATGAGTCATGCAAAAAGTATGTACATCTCCCTGTGGAAAAAAGGAGCTATGTACTAATTAAAGGTGGAAGACTGAAGAAACCATACATTGGGTTTGTTTGGTATATATATGTTTTTTTTCCTATGTCAGACATAAACCTTAGACTTTTGCTCTTACTTTATTCAGTCACTATTGACTAGTACGAATTTGCCTAAATAAAAGGCTCTGTGACAACATCCAAATCTTTTTATGTTTCTCTTCATTAGTAACTTTCCTGGAAACTATTGTTTGTTTCCACAAACAAATACTTATTTGTCATCTCCACAGAAAAAAAATCTCTAGAACCATTTTGCAAGCAAACAGCATTTCCTCCTGTTTTGTTGTGTTTTGTTTTATTTTACTTTATTTCATTTCATTTCATTTCATTTCATTTCATTTCATTTCATTTCATTTCATTTCATTTCATTTCATTTCTTATTAATAAAAATCCAGAAAGTATCTGCTTTCCCTTAAATCCATCGTAGATTAGAGGTTCATATCCTAAACCCATATTATTTAAATGACGAAGTGCCACCTTCATAGATATATATGTATATCTCACAGAAAAAGAAAAAAAGAAAGAAAATGAAAAAGAACAGGAAAGCTCCTTTCCCTTCTCCCCCACTCCCAGTACCCATGTGTAAATTTTAATTCTCGGCTTTTTTATATCTTTCACATGTTTATAGTTTCCCCTTGCTCTGAATTAAAATTAATTATCTTGGCCTCTTCAACCTTCTATCGCTGTCACTACCATGGACAATTAGTTTAAAACAATGCTAAACAGAAATCCCACAACCTTAATTTGCCAAGATTAAATTGCAGTAGCCTAATCTAGAACACTGAAATGCCCACATCAGCCCTTTACAAATATCTTGAGATAGCCTTGGTTGTAAGAGATGCAAAACATGTTTGCCTGTGATGAAATGCTATGTTCAATGACTGGGACTTGAGGAGATAAAAACTATGACATAGGCAAAATTAAGTGATTTCACCATCAGGACTTGACAATACTTGGCCAGAAAATTTGTTCTTTGCAGTGCTTCTAAGAGCAATCTTCTTCCATAATGCATTTGCACAGTTATGCAATGCCAAACAAGGGGTTAGGAGTCTTGGAGAGGAATTCTCAGAGTTGATGGCTACCAAGAGTATGTGAGATTGCTGCTGCCAAACAGGGAACATACTTCTTCAATGTGCAAGTCAGAAGAGTGTGGATTTACGTATGTCACATCAATGTTGACACACCTAATCTGTGAGATATCATGAAGATCCACTCTTGTATTCCCATCAAGTTTTCTTCTCACTGTATATCTTATACATCTTTTATCTTATAAAGGTATATGGAAATACCTTTAAAAATGCAGATAAAACACTGATATAATATACAATATGGTCACCCCATTTGCAGAAGAAAATGGAATGGAGGCAAGGAAATTTTGTATAATTTGTGTAATTTGGGCTAGGCATCCAGGATAACCACTGTTATGACTGTTGGCCATTCTAGAAAATGCAGCACAGCTAGGCAACTGTCTTCTATGCTACACAAGGATTGGGAATATTTAACTCCCAGTGCTCAGCTTGCTCTGGAAGTCACACAGAATACTGTTTACCTAATATGAAAATTTTCTATTCATTTCCTACTACATATAGTTTGTGAAAAAAAAAGCACAGTATGATGTATTTAGTTTGCCTACGTGGAAGCATGCCAGGAACCAAAAGTGATTTTTTTTTGGTCCAAGATGTCTAATCAAAACAATAATGTTGTTTTATACAAAGCATAGTATCACTTAAACCTCTTTACTAGCTTAGGTAGAAAAATTCTTATTTTTTTCACAAGTATATCCTTTCTATTAGTGCTCACTTTGCATATACTTATATAATCATTATAATCATCACTCCAGAGATGAATGTAGAAAACACAATAGTATCCTAAAGACATTCTGAATCTATGACATCTCCCAGTGGGTGTAATACTAGCAAAGAAGGGCAGCTGCAGATCAGGAGGAAAGACAGGGAAGACTGGAATTCAAGTACTGTAAAGCAAAGGGAAGAAGAAGTACTTGGGACTAGGTCACAGGAAAAATCATGCTGAAGCAAAGTTGGAACAATGGTGGTTCAGTTAGGGTGAGAAATCCTTCTCTCCTTATTCAGGATAGAGGTTAATGAAAGGAGTGAGGGAACTCAGAAGGGATAGAGAAAGAAAGGCACAAGGAAATGGAATAAGAATTGGTTTGCACATTGACAAAAGAGGTTCACCAGGAAAGCAGATTTAACAATGACCTTCTGATGGAAGTGTTTACAGACAAAGGAGAATTTATGTTCAGCAGGATTTTTTTGTTTTGCTTTATCATGTATAATTTTCAAAATTTTAAATAAATAAGTAGGAAATTGGAATGTCAGACACTGAGTAACTTCTGTCTACCCACTGGTCCACTTCCCATGTAAGGTGGAACCCAAGGGAATCTGCACTGCTAAAGATAATTCCAGCCCACCCAAAGGAAGATGTAGTGGAGCTACCATGTACTTCTGGTCACTGCTCTGAAATCATCGACTGGGGAGAAGACAAAGTGAGTCTCATACTCTTGTACTGTGTTTCTACAAAGGTAGGTAAGTCTTAGCTGAACATTTTATATATGCTGAACAATTTACTATTTCAGGCTGAACTCTGGTTGAGTCATATATGGAACCAAACTCAGCTTTTATGCTGCTTCATTCATGGCACTTGTTCATTTCATAAACTGTGTCAAGTTTTGGCACAATGGGATATATTCTGCTGGAAAACCCCTGAGATGACAAAAAACAAAGTAGTCTTCCTTCTCTGAATGAGTAATTTTGCTTCCCAGCTTTCTTTAAAGCAAAACTCTGTTTTCTCTTAAGTTACTCTGAGCAAACCACATCCTCTCACTAGTACATCAGGATGTAATTTGACAAGACATGTCTTCCTATGGTAACATGATGAAACTGCCTACAGTGTTTCAATCCCTGATCCAAATTTAAGCTGGTAGACCATCTCAAATACATACAGATGTTGTTATGATAATGATTCCAAGCAACCATTAAGCCTGATCAAATATTTGACCCCTTTTACTGGGTATTTTCCAGCAACAGTCAAATACATGTAAAAGAAATATAAAATATTTGACTGTCATTTCTTTATATATACAAAATAAAGGTCTCTAATCATTTGAAAGCACAAGACCTCATAGATAATCCAGTCTTGAATAAAATAATCAAATAGTAGCCATATTTATCCCAAAATCTGTCAGCCTGAAAGAAACAATCTGAGGTTTCACTATTGATAAAGGCATATGGCCATGATGAAAAACTCTGCTAAGAAACAGCCAGGAGTACATACCCTTTCATACATTTTCCATGCACCAAAATTAACAAAACAGCAAATAAAGTCCCAAGTTCATACTAGACTTATTGAATGAGATCTTTATGATTGACAAGTATTAACATCATGACCATGAGCCAAAAATGCAAATACATTGTGAGAAAAGAATCAGGGAGTAGAGCTGAAAAGCCAAGTGATATGCTGGGCAAAACCACTTAAATGTTTCTGTCTCAATAAAATGAAGAAAATGAGAAATGGAGCAAGAAAGAAGAAATATGATAAGTAAAAATTCAAGTTTTGCGTTTATAGTAAGATAGATTTTTTCAGTTCTGCCCTGGTGCATATGCCTTCCCTCCAGGCTAGATGACACCCAGTGTGAATGGAAAGGCTGATCTCTATTTTTGCCTCTTGCCATAAAGCTTTTCTTGGTTCCCCTGGTAAATGTACACCTATACAAGCAGCCTAAAGAAAGTGATCTCTCCTCTCAACATACACCAGAAATTTAGAAATCGTATTTGACACCACACAGAAAGAGTAGGGTGTTTTTAATCCTGTTTTGCTGGCCTGGTGACCTTGGAGTATCTCAGTCTTGCATTGGACATGACCTAAGCTCCGTGCTAGCAGGGGTTGAGTACGGTGAGCTGTAGCAAACAGAGCAACACAAAAAAAGGAGTAGTGTAAGGAGCCTTGTTCCCCTGGCCTAGTGCTCCTCTTCTCATGTGACAACTGGGCAAGCAGAAAGGCTGTTGGGAAGCTTGCATCCGTCCAAAATGGGATGAGTGGAGAGAGAGGGGTAAAAGGGACAAGCAAGCTTACTGCAGGGGTGCAGAGCCTTTAAAGTAAGGTAAGCGAGGAGGAAGTGATGGTTTAACAAGGGGAGAAAGTCAAGCGTTTTCCTTAACACACTGAAGCTTGAGCACTGTGCAGCTGCCCTGGGCCATTATGGCCAGAGGCAAGTAGGTCAGCCAAGCATGCTGACCACTTCTACCCTCCATCTCCACTCGCTCAAAATACCTTGCTAGGAATCTATGCATAATAGATTATGATATTTGCTTTCCCTGCCATCAAAACCTCCTCTCAAACCTACAAGTAAAATAACACAAATGTATGAGGTGTTCCCAACCACAGAGATTGGAGTTAGTACAATGTCTTTTTACAGAGCACTGGTGAAAAGCCTTAGTGCCTGCATACATAATTCAACCAGTCAAGCCTATTATTTTCATAAAACTATTTTTTAATACACCAGGTCACTGATGAGAAAGCTTATAACACTCTGTATAGCATAAGATACTTGAACACTATATTCTCTTTAAGAACTTTACTAACATTAGCAGAACAACATACAAAATTGTCAGTGTACATCCACCTGTTTATGTCTAAAGCAGCACAAAATGTCCATGCTGAAGAACTGATATGAACTGATGTGAAAGAAGAGCGACAAAGGGTTCTTTGGTAATTGGGGGGAAAAATAGCACCCTTAACGCTTCATTTCCAGAATTTATTTCTCAAAAAAAGCCAAAGATGCAGGATTTCTCCCAGCTGTGGGAGAATTTTTCTTTGTGTTTTCAGTGATGGGAAAAGGGCATTTGACTGATCTGGATGTCTTTGAAATACACTTCTACTATAACTGTTTTTTTTTGTTTTTGTTTTTGTTTTTTCCCACTCCATTGTTTCCTTGCAGGGAAAACTCAAAATGCAGGCATAGAGTCTTCTACATTGTTAATATCTTTGCCATATTGAAGCGTAAAGAATTTAACATAGCTGTTAGCAGAGTAGAACGGATTTGGGGCACATTTTTGTGATGGAAGTGATGATATCTAGGATAAATGTTGCATTATTCCAGGGGCTGTGTGTTACATAGGATAGGTAAATATTCTTTAATGGTTAACTTAAATCACACTGAAGTTTAAACTACAACTCTCAGCTTTCTCACTTGCAAAAAGACAGGAGAATTTTATGTGATCCATGAGTGCCACCTGGTGACCAGTTTCTACTGCCTGAATCAGTTTCAAGTAACATATTACCAGCGCCCTCTTTGGAAAGTTTCCAGAACTGGAAATTCAATAAATTTAACAAACACATAATATTAACTGGAAACGTCTCTGTTAATCAATGCCAGGAAGTAAATTTAATGCAGAGTTCAACAAAATAGAATTGCCAGACAAAGTCTTTTAATAAGAAAAATGATAGAAATTTCACTTTTAAAGAAATTTTACTTCTTATGGATAGTTTACTGCTCTGAGCCCTATACACAAACACAACTGAGATGACAGGCTTTGTAAAGCAGAAGCCAAACTACTCTCCATGTAACGAAGAACTCAGCATAGCCTTAAAAATTACCTCAGGAAGGGACAATAAAAAATTACCGCAGGAGAGGTCTTTCAGACCCATGTGTAGGCTCCCTCACTCCTGACATCCATACCATATTTGTCTATAAAAGGGTTTTACATGGAAACTTCTGTATCATTGACAACAGTATTATTTCTGAGAGGCCTTTCACAATATCTCATCATTGCTGCACTTCGCTACATGTCCCTTGGCGAGCCATTGAGCTTAATCGGCAGCAGCAAAGTTTAGCAGATAGACTTTGCATACCTTTTCAGATGTTGATGCTGCATTTCTAGCATGTTTGTCCACCCATCAAGAGCACTTTTCCCACTGTGGACGTTGGTGTGTGATAGAGAGCATGATAGAAGGTTTATCATTCATTATTCTGCTTTCGGATACCCTTGCCTCCCCAGCAGGGGACCAACTCACCAAGGCAATAAAAGTCCATTCGTCCCTACTACTATGTTCCTCTCGGGTCCTTTCTCCTGCCCCCTGCTCTGGTGCCAGCAAAGCGTGGAAAAGTGGGGTATTGCCCTGTGAGCCCTGCAACCACAGGGAAGGCAGCAGGAGATGGAGGGTGAAAACAGGGATAAAGTGACCCCATGGCTATAACAGGGCAGGGCAACTTGGCCCTTGTGGTTGTCATCAAATTGCTAGGGCTCCGGTCAGCATGCACACCACAGCTGCATTTGCCTTTGCAGCGCTTTGTTTCTGTAGATGTAGCAGAGCTGAACAAAGCAAAGTCCCTGTCCCAAACACTTCACAGTGGAGGACTGTGGGAACATGCAAGAAACAGCCAAATGCACAAGCTGCTCCTGGGAATCACCACAGACAGGAAAGACAGGCTCAGCTTTCTTGTGTTAAGTCTTGGGGAAATAAATAGTAATAAATAAATGTGATCTTCGGTTCAAGGCCCTGGCCAAATCATGGCATTTGGGGAAGGTCAAATCAAACCTGGATTTGCTCACTTTTGTTAATCTTTAGAAAAAAAAGTAAGTTATTTGCCCTTAGCAGGTGTGGCATTATTAGTTTAATGAAAAGAAAACCACGGC
The DNA here is from genome assembly GCA_013398735.1 of Nothocercus julius. Classification (NCBI taxonomy): domain Eukaryota; kingdom Metazoa; phylum Chordata; class Aves; order Tinamiformes; family Tinamidae; genus Nothocercus; species Nothocercus julius. Next base: position 1,241,773 of record VZSV01000053.1, read on the forward strand.
TGAGAGCTAAGTAGCACAATAATGTGTAAGAAGTACTATTATGTTTTAGTAGGTTATTGTGAGGAGAGGATAAAAAGTGGCACCTATAAACATGACTTTGAATAGCAGATATAGTTCTAAGAATGTAGTACACAGTTCTGTTCTCCATTTTTATCTTATGGTTAATGGGAGTCTATTAAGTATTTCACACCACTAATTTAAAAATTTAAAAGGATGAAGAATCACAGAAGAAATAAAGTTCACTTTTCACTGGAATAATTTTACATTTTGCAATGACTTTTTTTTTTTTCACAGATTAATTTCAACAGAGAGAAAAATAATATTTCTTTCCCATCTTTCCATTCTCACATTCCCACCTTTTCCTTCATTCAGCCTGACTTCTACCACCTAGTTAGCTTTCCCAGCCTTTTTCTTGTAAACAAAAGATATTGCTACATGAAGTCCATTGGGAAGAATTTTTTTGCTATTTCTTAAATATTTAGCAAAGAATTTGGAGGGAATATTGTCCTGGAGTACCCTGCATGGTGTTACAATTCTGAATTCAAAAGCAGGACCATAAAGCATCTGCAGAAAATAAATAAATAAATAAAAGCTGCTTTCCTCTTTCCCCAGGAGCAATTTGAAACAGGAGTGTTACACTAGAGTTTCATTTCAGAATGCTATAGCATAAGGCTTTCATTTTCTTTGCTTGTGAGAGAGAAGGTGAGAAAGTGTTGGAACTTTATGAAGAGGAGAATAAAAAATCTCATAAAACGGAAAGAGGCAAAAGAGCAGAAATAGAAGGAAGATACCATTAAACCAGAAAGGAGAGGATAAAAAGTGGCAATGACTCAAGTTTCCTTTCTAAAAAAAAAAAAAAAAATCAACAGCTGAGGGCAGATTTGGTGAGAAAGCTGTTAGAAAAAACTGTCACCTCAACTGTCAAGAGGGGGTACTCTTCAGAACCCAGAGACCCTCCTCGAACATCACATACATTCATCAGCAAGCTTAGGTTTAAAAACTGTGTCATCTGACAGCTTAGATATGGAGGAAGGGCAGGTTCACTCTCATGCAGAGTGATTTAATGTTATTTGAGTTGACCTGTTTCCCTTTTAAGGAAAGCTTGGATTCTGCAGAAAGCAAGGCGACTCAACTCCGTATTCTGCCAGGAACCTTCTTTGTGTCCCTGATCATATATCTCTAATTTTCTTTGCCTTTGTTTAGCTTCTCATTTTCTTGACTTTATTCCAAGTCCAAAGGACTGGAAGAGTAACCGATGTATTGAACACTAAACTGAGAAATCTGGGCAGAGGAGGAAAGGGGAAATCAGTCTGGATCACTTTGAATTACTTTTTTTTTTTTTTTTTTCCTCTAACCAATACAAAAGCCTTGAATAAAAGTCATTTCATATGAAAAGTTTGTCTCAGTATCAAATATTTTGTTCAAGTATTTTAAGAAAAGCATAGGAAATGAGCTGCATGATTAGGAAAACTCGTCTGCAACCCTACAGCTTACATTTTACCCCAGGCCTGAATATCTGAATGTGGGAGTACCAGGAGTATCAGGTCCAAGACCTTCTACAACATCTCACACTTGCGAGGCACACTGCAGAGCTGTTCATACTCCTTACTGTATAAGAAACTTGTATAGACCTGGAATTGCTTCAGTAAGAAAGGCTTCAAGGGCCTCACTACTGAGCACCTCTTCTTTTTAATCAGACCAGCAATCACCGTCCTGAAGCAAAAAATATTAGAGATACAATTAGGAGGTCCCACTCACAGTTGGGTGTCTTGGAGTTAACCTGATCTGGAGGTTTAAGGTGGCCCTCCTGCTACATCCTTCTTTGACAAACTTTAAAAATCACTGATAGGTGGAAAATGACTCTAAATATAATGGCAAGAGCTGCCATTACATCTCTTACAGCTCTTGCTTAACTACTTTTAGGAAATGGAAAGACAACTCACTCTGCAGTCAGGGCACAACTAGATAGCTTGAAATTTCTGGTGCTTTCTAGGGAAGTATGGGAAAGGCAGAATTCATCCCAGTTTCCTAAATTTTAGGTGGAGTTTTGTCAAACAGGTAAGATATAGTAGCACCTTGTCCTCCTTCCTCATTAATTGGTCACCCCAAATCTTTTTCCAGATAAAAATAGTCAGTAAATTCAACACGTTCACAAGCAGAGGTATGAGAAAAGATTTCTTTTCTAATTTGTAGCAAAAACAAAACAAAACAAAAGTATTATTTCAAGATCTCTATGAACAATCCGGTTTTATGGAGATGCACTGATCTGATTGTATTTATATATATATAAAAAAAGACTATAAATAAGTATATAAATAGATAGATAACAGTCTGCCATGACATGGATAAACACTTGCATAGCCTTAGAATGTGAAAATGGTTCTCTACTAGAGGAAGGCAGGTCAAAGCACCTCCCTCCTGGACACAGAGCACCATTCAGTTATAGCAAATTTGCATCTGAAAATATCCATACAGTGGAAAAGGACACACAAAGTACTGAAGTCTTTACCTTCATTTTCTATGTTAACGATTACTCATATAGGATGAAGAGCATAAGAATTTAGCTCAAGAGCCACTGTTTTTCGGGAGGACACATCCTTAACACAGCATACCTAAAAGCATCATGTAACCCCATAGCTTCCCATTCTCCACTGCTTTCTGTTTGTAAACAAACCTGTTACTATAACTAAATCAAGCCCATTACACCCTGAAAGTGTTTCCTTGTAGGGCCTGACAAGCTACTACCTGGTGTGAAAGTGGAAGTAGCCTGAGGAAAAACTGACTACAAGCACACAGGTAACAGATGTAACTGTTTTTGTAGACAGCTATCTATGTCCCACTAATGTAATTCAGAATTAGCTTCAAAGGTTGGCATTGTAGCTCCTGAAAATATTAATGTGAGAGAATCTAATTAATTTTGTCATAGCTGTGCTGTACATGGAACAACAGCTTTTGCCAAGCTATGTGTTTGAGTGATTGAATGTGACTTACTAAATAGGCAAAAGAAAAAATACCTATAGCGATTTTCAGGCATGCATGACATATAGTTCAGCACTAAATATAAATAGTGTTGTTTTTTTTTTCCACGTATTCAATTAATACACAACCAACCATTCTTTATGTGTTTGCTACCTGAGCAAGATATGGTGGTCATGATCGCTAACTAAATTAACTATCTAAAAATGCACTCACTAATATGTGGTATGCTTAACTTCCTCAGCCTCCAAAGTCATTGAAGTCTGGCTGGTGTCTCTGAAACCAGAGAGAGTGGCAAAGCTTTTTTGTTGGGTCTTTTTTTCTACCAGTATTATTACTGCTGTAATATAGCAATGTCCAAAATGCAAGGTCTGCACTCTATCCTTTGAGACTCAGCAGATGTCTTTAAAATGCTTAGTCTATTAAAGCTTATAATGCATGATTAATGATCTGAGGGCTGCTGATCTGAGGTGAAAGACTCAGCAGAATTTTCCCAATAGCTTTTTCAGATTTATGTGCTGTACATTAGAAACCAGACCCACCAGTATAATTATTTCACAAAAGTTCTGTTGCAATGCATGTGATTCCCTTTAATGATCAAAGAACCCCCCAAAACCCCAAACATTAAAAGAAGCTACTCAACAAACAAAGGTGAATTGCTCTACAGCTTTTCTCTTGCTCTATAGTTACAGATTTTGGCTGTTCTTTTTTTCCCATAGTACTGCAGCAAGAAATCTGCTTATTTGTTTATTGTCACAAGACCAAATTGCAATTTTATCCAATTTTAAGAACTTCTTACTCAGATTAAAAAGGCTGAACTTTCTACAGACTTTTCACTTTAGCCAAAAGCATGAGTTAGTGGCTTTCACCATTGGCATTCCCAGTTTAAAAAACAGCATTCTTGACAGTGCTAATCTGTGTGATGAAAACATCACTTTGTTCTACTTACAAAGAACATTTGGGCAAAAAATACATCCGTTTTGTATTCCTTTTTAGTTTTGTGAGGCAAGGGGTGTTTTTAGAAATAAATATGAGCTTTTTGGGATAAATGGCACACATAAATAACATATAAGTGGAGATGCACTGCTTTTCCCAGTGATTCTGAAATTTTTAGCTTCTAGGTTGTGAGTGGGTCACACTTTAAGGTATTCTTAGTGCTACGTATATACAATTGGAGTAGTTCTTTACTGCAGGTCTTTAACTCCCCAGCTGAGAACTCATCACAAGAAGAGACTTTAATTCCCACAAAGGCATTATTATCCAAATAATCAATATCTACAAAAATAAAAACATGCACAGGAGAAAAAACGGGCTGTGTAAGATTGGTAGCATGGTTTACAACACAAGTCCCTGTTACACTTGGTAGCCCTAGTCATCAGCCTTCATAAAAGCTGATTAACTGGCAGAAAATAGCCAGCTGAATGAGAAATAATATAACACAAATAAAAGGTAAAACAATGTAATATATACAGATGAGAAGTAAATGGAATATTTAGTGAAAAAAAAAAAAGAACATTTACTTTGTGTCCTCATTTGTGCTTATATTGTTATTTGCCTTATGAGCCAGAATTCAAGATCCAAAAGAGAAAGTGTGGAGAAATGAAGACTTCCCCATGGTCAAGGAGGATTGGGTTAGAGATCGTTTAGACAAACTTGATACACACAAAGCCATGGGCCCTCATGGAATGCACCCAGGAGTGCTGAGGGAGCTGGCAGATGTTATTGCTAGTCCATTCGCCATCACCTATGATAGGCCATGGAGACTAGAAATGCCTGAGAAAGCCAGTATCATTCCAGTCTTCAAAAAGGACAGGAAGGAGGACCCAGGAAACTACAGGCCAATCATCCTCACCTCCATCCTTGGAAAGCTGTTGAAGCAGCTCATCTGGGATGTCATCTCTAAGCATGTGACGGACAAGAAGGTCATCAGGAGTAGTTAGGATGAATTCACCAAGAGGGAATCATGCTTAACCAATTTGATTACCTTCTCTGATGGAATGACTGGATGGGTAGATGAGAGAAGAGAGGTGGATGTTGTCTACCTTGACTTCAGCAAGGCTTTTGGCACTGTTTCCTGTAACATTCTCATAGGCAAGCTCAGGAGGTACAGGTTAGATGAGCAGAGAGTGAGGTGGATTGAGAACTGGTTGAATGGCAGAGCTCATAGAGTCGTGATCAGTGACACAGCCTGTAGGAAACCTGTAGTTAAGATGTCCCCCAGGGGTCAAAATTGGGTCCATATTGTTTGATTTATTTATCAGTGACCTGTATGAAGGGAAACAGTCCCTCCTCAGCAAGGTGCTGGTGATACAAAACTGGAAGGAGTGGCTGATACCCCAGAGGGCTGTGTTGCCATTCACAGAGACCTGGACATGATGGAGAGTTGGACAGAGAAGATCCTCATGAAGATCAGCAAAGGTAAGTGCAAGTTCCTGCACCGAGGGACAAATAATCCTGTACACAAGTATAGGCTGGGATTGGGAATACAGTACCGGGGGGAGGGAGAGTTGGACTGGATCATCTCCAAAGGTCCCCTTCAACCTTAACCATTCTGTGATTCTGAAATGCTGTTCCTTCAAGGCCTGTGAGCCAGTTGTGGTGGGACAGTATACAAAACATTCCTTTTCCCTTAATAATGTGAGCTGAATGTAGGAGTCATCAGGAATTTGTGATTTATCACTGTTTTTCTGTTTTTGTTGTTGGTGGTGGTGTGGGGGGGTGTTCCCTCTTCATTTGCTCTGAAAAAGGGGATATTTAGCATTTATTTTTCCATCCCTGATAAGTGATAAAGGTACTTAGAGTTTTTGATTAGAGCATTATTTGTGTACTCAGGTTCACAAAGCAAAGAGATATTCAATAAGGGTTAACTAAGGTACAGAAGAAAAATAAATAAATATAAGTAAAGAAAAAGAAGCCTCTTAAACCATCTGAAATCTTATATTAATCTTCTTATATTAATCTAATGATTATGGTAATATGTGCATTACTGAGGGGACTGCTTTGCTACTAGTTTCTGAAGAGAACTGCTTGGTTCCCACCAGTTCTGTTTGCAAAGCTAATGTTCTCATTCTTAAGTTAAAATGCAGTATCAGTAAGTAAATTACAGATAAAACTGGAGACAGAAACATGTAAAACAGTAAGAGTTTTATATTTCTTTTTTTGCAGGAACCTGCTCCCCAGGACCAGAAGAGTGCCCTCCCAGTTCTCTCTCCACAGAATCTTTTGTCTGAAGACTAAGCACCCCCTGGGCCGATACCTTACAACCTACCAGCAAAACAACATATTTGTCATGTCCTGCAGAGACATTTATTGATCCTGATCATTCTGAAGACTTCCATGCAGTAATGAAATCCACACAGAGGGGGTTCATGATCTAAAGATCTGGGAAATAGCTGAACTGAAGGAAGCAACTGTAGGGTTCAACTCAGGATAAAGGGGAATAGGAGAAACACACATGATTATGGAACTTCTTCCTTGGGTTATGTAAGCTTGTCCTGAACAGTATTTAAATTGTCCCAAGCATATCTGGTACAGAACTGACAGCCTGTATCTAAATAAATAGCAATACTTTACTTATATATGCCATTATCATACCATGTTGCCACTCAATATCAAAGATTCAAGTTCATACACAGTCTTTGGCCAATCTAAGAACTAATGTAAACTAAATTCAGCTTTCAAAAACACAAATAATTATGAAGAAACCTTGTAAAATTCACTCCCTCTTGACTCTTTTCATGGGACTTGGGATTGAGCAAGCATTCAAGTTTAGAAGTGAATAGGCAATATAGTCTTTACTAGCAAACTTGAAAGGAATTGGGAAACAGAAAACTCTCTACTCTGAGTAGTTCTCAAAGTTTTTTGTATTCCAGTAGTTATGTGTCCCATGTAATCATCATCCAGCCGTGTCTTCCTTCCATTCAATATCCCTCTTTGCTAGTTTGAAATGTAGAAGTAGATTGCTTGACAAACAGCATGAGGTTAAGTCTGTGGTTTTTATTTCTGGCACCTGAACTTCAGTTGCTATCAGTTCCTGAATGGCAATCCAACTCCAGCATTAGAAAGCTTTTAATATTCTGGACAGCTGCAATGTGGTCATCCTTGACCTTGTCTAACAGTGCATCCTCTGTTAACAGGCAGTTACTGGCAGAAATTGGGAGTGGGAGGGTTGTCACATGAACATTGTTCTCTTGGCAAATGCAGTTTATGAAGTTACTTCTCTCCTCCAGACCCCTCCAGCGTCTGCTTACTTCTGCCCTCCTGAACTGTCTCTGCCCCTCCTTAGAGTCAAGGCCACACTGTCATGCAGATTGCTGAATGATTCAAATTTCAGGGGGGATGAATAACACAGTAGGAGATGGGGAACAGGGAACAGATTGTTTTGTCTTTCCAGTTTTCATAAGTGCAGTGAACTGGCTTGCAGTGCATCTCTGCTAATGAAGAAGCAGGTGGTAAACTATGATGCAGTATAATACGAGCTGCCAGGCTTGACTTTACAGCTGGTAAAGGTCTGTATAATCTCACCCTACATTTATGTCAGATATTAGGCACCTTCCAGTGAGCACCTGCATGAGGGCCCTGTGATTTTGAGGTCTTTGCGGGTAATTTCAGCAGGGCTGCAATACAGGTATAGGAGGTTGCTGCAGGGACAATTTCTGACAATTAGGATAACATTAATAAAGTATGTTCTGACTTTCTAATGTTCAAATAATGAACATTAAAACCATGGCCAGAAAATCTAAAGGCAGTCCTGGACTTGAAATTTCTGATGTTTTGAGCCATAGTCCGTTTGCACATGTATGAAATATATTACGTGACATAAACATAACTAAACATCCCAGGGGGTTTAGATCAGCCATAGAGCTGCACAAAGAAAAAACAGAATTGAAATATTTTGCTAGAAATGTGGGAGTTTAAAAACTTTCAGATAAATAAACCTGCTTTTTATTTTATTTTATTTCTTTTTTTTTTTTTAATGACTGTCATCCATTCCTGATTTTAACTCCTTAGCTATTATTTCTGGCTCAAATCTGTCTGGCCGTAATGTCTTAAGTAGAGCCAGGGTTGTGTAGATGTGCAGAATAAAAATAACACAGCCAAATATTTTCTATAGCCAAGATAACAGCCTGGTAAATAGCCAGTGGTAAAACCTTTGGCTTAGGTCTTGCCACATTGGATCTTTGTGCTCTTAGACTTCCACAGACCAGTTATATTGCAATACTATCCCTTTTTTTTATTTCTAAGGCACAAACTCCTGAGGGTAGTTTTCAGAAAAAGATGAATAGATCATTGTGTGCAACCAGATCCTGTGCTGCTACCCAAAAAGAGGGCCTCCTTTTGCCACCTTTTTGGCAAAAGTTCCAAAAGTTCCAATTTTTTTGGACACTAATCAACAGCTCATATAAACTGTTAGAGTTACATGTGAATGAGCATAGATGATGAGTGTTACAGGAGGTTTTATCAACCCAAGTACTCTTTATTGCTAAAAAGAACATGTGAAGGAGATCTAGGAAAAATACCCATCAAGCACCTACAGGGTTTCCTTGCCTTGCTTCTGTCATCACTGCAGGGTGTAAAGATCAGCTGCCTTCAAGCCTGTCTCTGATGTGGAGCCTCTTCCCTGCTGTTTTCTTCCTCTTTACACAGGAATCCCTCAGCAAGGATGTTCATGCATTCCTCTACAAGGAGGTTCCCCCTTCTCCACTCTGCCTTCTCTGCAGAGGAGCCCAGTGAAACTAGTTTTCCAGTTTAGGCATCCTAAGAGCATGTCGCTTTGTGATGCATGTTTGAGGCAGGATGGGCAACCTCTGCCTCGCTCGTGATGTGTGAAGTGGGAAGAATCTTATTACAGTAAGTCAAGCCATAATCAGGCTGCCAGGTCTTTTCCCCAGTCCCAGTGTACAAAAGCCGTGACAGGGGTCCGCAAGACTTGGTTAGACAGCGGGGTTAGACAACAGCACAAAAACACTGCAAATATATCTTGCTCTTTCCCCTGGAAACCCTGGTGAATGGCTTTTGAAGAAGGAGCTACTTGTAGCATGCCAATTAGAGTCTGAATCTCCTATAAAATTAATTTCTCCTATACCTTATCACAGAAGTCACTATATCATCTATATATATTTAGTATGCTCCTTTGGCTACCCTGCAAAGAATTTAGCATTAGAAAGCACGAAATCTTGACTCTAATCAGGGTAATAGTAATTTACTATGATACATGTCAAAGCAATTATAGAGCAGAAAACATAGGCAGTAAATTACCCTCTCTATAGTACAGAAATGCTTTCTATTAAATAGCTTTAGAAGACACAGACATTAATAGCTGAACTGTCTGGAGAAGCTCAGAGAGGGAGGTAGTAAGAGACGCCAACTCCATAGCTCTGGGAAACAGAAAACAAGACTTGGTCAGACATCTTCATAGATCTAGATATCTACTAGACCAAAATACAGACCTACATCCAGATTTTTCTTTACTTCCTCTCCCTTCCTCCAAGAAAATCTTTACAGACACAGCTTTTGGGTTTATTTTGAACACAGCTGTTAAAGACTCTGTATAATCTCTGACTGTACCTTTCATATCATACATTTTTTTTTAAGCATATGAAACATCCTTTTGTTTTATTGTCTCCCTAGGTACTCTTTCATTAGAGCCCAAGCTGTCTCTCCACGTGTATTACTCCCCTTCATACACATCATCGGAGGAAATTATGGCCAAGAACTGTGCATCTGTGAGTACTATACACTTTACATTTCTAATCTTCTGTGCTACATCATCCCCCACATACACCAGGAGGAAAGAATAACCATAAATCTAAGCAGCTATTATCTATTTTAGGACACACTTGCTACGTCTTCTATGATGACTACAGCAAGAAAAGAGATACTGGAGCTGTTATGCAGTTTTAAGTCATGTGTGGATCTCCCTAGGCTCCAGGGATCCTTTCCTGATGGCTCGAGAGAGTGTCAGGGCAGCTTTGTGGCACGGGAAAGATATAAAATTATCTAATGCTCCAGAGGGCTGGGCCCAATGCGTACAACAGAAAAGTAGGTCAGAGAGGAAATCTCACTACTTCAAACACTGCGGTGGCAGGAGTCCACTGTACCCGGCACAGAGTTTATGTAAGGCAGTGGCTGGGACTGCTCCACTCTGAGTTTCACAACCAGCAGAAATTTTGTGATAAATATGCTTCGCTGCTTTGTAGAAAAGCAGGAGTCATCTTGTAGGTGCGTTTGGAAAAGCAAACGTACTGCCAATATTATGGTTCTGCTTTTTTTTTTTTTTTTCCTCATTTGAGCATTCTATTATGATTAAAGAACATATAATAAGCCTTTTTTTTTTGTGCCTAATTCACAAATAAGACTCTGAAACAGAGGCAGTGTCCTTGAAAGCATGACTGAAAATTCAGTCAATAGCTATTCTTGTGTCTTACTGCTCTTAGGCTCTATTCCCAGTTATTTCAGGGCTTCTGCACGCCATTCTATGAGACTAAGGAGACCTTAAAAGGATGTAATCAGCTCCTGGGCCTCTCTGGAAAAGATATGAGTAATGGAAAGGGATGGCTCAGCAGTCTTCCTCAGCTCTGACAGGAAGGGTATATCAGAACTGTAACCAGAGAAAATTGTGCCGTTCCCTTATCCCCTGTTACTGAGAGCCAATGAGAAAGAGCAGCAGAGAGATATAGGAAGCCATAAATAATGTTACAGGAGGTGCCAGGCTAGTGATACTTAGACTGGGAGTTAGTTAAGAACTTTGATCCCCCTAACAAAGATTGAAAAAGTAGCTTAAACCAACCTTAATTTACTTCTTCCACCTTCATCTTTGCATCAGGGTGTTGGAACAAAGGAACTGCGACCTAGGCCCCTTCGCTCTTACATATACTTTCCTTTCTCACACTTCAGCGCTTTCACAGATTAAATACACAGGTTCACAGAACAGATGTAGCTTCATTCAGGGAACCAATAAACAAAACAGTCACTCATCTTCCCTGCAATGTCAATATTCACTCGTCAGTAATTCTGCCACTGGTCCTGCTGACCATGCTCTTTTTTGGTCTTCACTGTTGATATGCTCCAGTAATCGGAGCCAACACCCAAGCTGATCCCAAAAGCAGCCTCACACGTTTGGCAGTTGCAGTACCCAGATCATAAAATATATTTTGCAGCACATCAGTTAAGTAACTAGTTTGCTGGAAATCCTTCCCTTAGATTTAACAGCCTACTTGGAAAGGGCTGATCAAACAAAAATATTAATGCTTTATTTGGATAAACAGGCATAATTCGGGAAGACAGGTGATGTGATGGATTAATCATCAGGCTTTTAACATTAAGTTTTGTTAGCTGCTGCTTACTTTTTCTTTAGTAAACATACCAGATAAGACAACACTGGGGAATATATGCAACTCACAAAATTCTCTAGTGGATCATGCACACATTTGTTTTGACATTCATGTCAAAGAAAGAAGAATATTTCATTCTGAGCACTTAGGGTTGTGCATAAACTTATGCTGGTCCAGCAAAAACACCAACAGCAGAAAAGCAGGCAAGGCCTCAGGTCCACGGGGCAGCCTGTGCCTTGGGTTTGGGGCCTTCTTAGCAGAACAGCACATTTTCTGACTCTCCTAGGCCTAACCCTTAACTCCTGACCTTCTGATGACTGTGAATGACTATGCCAACAAGTGGGAGTACGAAAGGTACCATTCTAATATCTCTCATTTATCATAATGGACCATTAATGTTAATGTCTATAAATGTACAAACTATGAGGTTGCTGAATACATTCTCAAGTCAAAGGACTGGTGTTAACACCTTCCTGACTATACTTTTAAAAGACAACCACATTTATGTAAATCTTTTTTTGGCCATGCCTCAGTGCTTGAGAAGTTGGGACAGTTGCCCTACAGAGTGAGGAAGTGCTATATAAATAGAGTTTTAGAAATGATAGGTCCTATAAGAGATTTAAAAATAACTGAAGACTCTTCATGCACACAAGCATTAGACGGATATGAGAGACTGGTGTTTTAAACAATGAGTAAAACTGTTTAAAGAAAACACTGATTCTCATTACCATTGAGAGATGACATTAAAAATCCTCTTACAGCACATGAGTTTTAGGAGCTTAGTGTTCAACATCTGCCAAAGACCGTTGCAGTTACATTCTCAGAAAAAAGCTTAAATAGTAGATCTGAAAAAGGAAAGCCTGAATCAAAAAAAAAAAAAAAAAAAAAGAAAAAGTAACTTTTTTTTTTCTGCTATCAACATATTTGACAGACAGGGCAGAGACAAACAGTGAGAATCAGGAAGCAACTGATCTCTTTGTTGACAAAGACCAAGAGACAGGCATCCTCGCCAAAATGTAGAGTTGCAGACAGTAAGTCATCTAATCAATCAAGTAGTTTTGGTATACTTTCACACAATTTCATCAGAGTATTAAAAAATCAGTCATCCCTTTTCAGAGTAAAAGATCAACAGAATCTGAGATGGTCTGAGTCAGCAAAATCAATATAGAAGCAGGGGAGCATAAAATACCCTGTTAGAGTTGGCACACAAGTTTGATTTCTATAAGCTCCAAAATTCCTCTCACGCTGGTCAGTAAAGAAGTATCTGTGTCATTTTCTGTCTGAAAGCAATTTCCCTCATAGTGATTGCACTACAATGTAGGCAGTGTGCTCACTTGTGCATGCAGACAGAGATGGCCAGTGGGGATCTCCAAAACTACAGCTACCTCTTCAGTGCTTCCTTTTGTTCCAGGACTCAGGAAAAGGAAATGAAAACTGCATCTGATCTCAGTAACTTCCACTTTCAGATCTAGATATAGCATAGAATAAGGTGTTGTTTTTGCATTTATACATACCATCAGGGAACAAGCTTCAATTACAAGGAGCTGTGAGAATTTTCTACAAAGTATTTAAAGTCAGGTAGGAGCAGTCAAAAGTCTCTGTCCACTCTTCAGAACCAATCCCAGAGAAAAGAAATAGCAGGCTCAATTTCTGATCCCTTCTCTGTCTGTAACACTTCACTTCTGGTACACCACTAAATACACTTCTCTCTCCCATTCTATTCAGAATAAACCACAAAAAGTTGCACATTTCATAGGTCTGCAATATATTTTAGAGATGTTGAGGCCATGGGATCCTTGATTTCACAAGCTCTACTGGCAAAATGGGAGGCCACAGAAATTCGGCAATCATATTAATACTGGGATTGTGGAGCTAAAGTGTCTCCTTTAGGAAACTGGTGAATTTAGGTAAATAAAGTTCTTTCTGTTTTCTCAACAGAAAGAAAAGGATTAACTCCTGTCTCCGTTGCTGTAAATTACACTAACCGCAAAGAAATTCTGCTAAAGTTCACTTATCCTCAGAGGTATTAATTCAGATTTACAATAGTAGAGGAGAATAAGATTTAAGTGAACCATCATCAAATTATGTCTTCAATGTCTGTGAGAATAGCCTTGTTTCATATACAACTGGATTTTGCTTAACAGGACATGGAAAATATAGTAACCTATATTGCAATACTCTGCAAAACATTCATGCAAATCTAGTCACCATAGATCAACCGATGCATAGTAACTTAATTGTGGATTTTAATACTAGTGCTAGTTTCTTGTTTCTTTTTTTTTTTTTTTTTTTCCTGTTAGTGCCATTTCCCTACTCAGACAAAAGCTATCCTCAAAACCTTTTTCTTTTGCAGAACAGATCTGGGTTTAATATAGATTTGACTTCAAAATACTTTGACAACACCTTTATGCTTTTATATTTCCACTAAAAGCCTGTATTACTGAGAAAGAGTTACACAGATGTCTTACATAATGATGCCTTGCTTTCATAATTTCCAAGTATGATTTAGATAAAGGTGCACTTTTTCTGCTATGTGTTGAGAAATTTGTCAAAGAAAAATTGAGGTGATACATTGAGAATAGTAGTACTAGAGTACTAGAGTAGTAGCTGGAGTTTGCACAGTGATACAGCTATTTAAAGCACACAGAGAACAAACAGATGAAATACAGGCACATTCTTATGGAAAATGTGATTTCTATCTTTCAACAATATATAACAGTTTTTGCAGTCAGGATTACCAGGAAGAGGTCATTTTGACAGATCACTGGAAACTAATAGCATCTTTACCTTAAAAGACTTTATACATGAACTTAGTTGCTGCATTTTAGGTGGCATCTGTATGGATGCCAGAGGCAGGACAAACTAGGCAATAACTAAAATCTAAGTAACTAGGGTATAACTTAAATGTCCAAACAATTCTATTTCAAATGTTTGTTCATTCCCCGCCACTCCCACCCCAAAAGGCAGTATGCTACTGGCTATAGTTAATAGCATAGAGTAACTGTGCCATTACAGCATCTAAAGGCACAATGTTCATTAGTTTTATCCTCCCAAATGCCTTTGAAGATCAGATAAATGAGTTGTTCAAGGTCATATAAAAGACTGTGGTTGAATTGGGAACACAAGTCAGATTTTTTGGAGTCTAGACTGCTTTATCTCTGTAATAAACCTTGCTAGTAAGAGCAGACAACGGGGAAAAAAAAACACTGTTTAGAGGACAGTTAGTTATTTTCAGAGAAAGCCAAGAAAACTGAGAAAGACAACTCTGCATACAAGAGACCAGTCATCATTCATTTTACTGATTTCCCAATTATTCTCTGATCTGGAAAATGAATAGATAAGATTATACCTTCTAAATATAGTCGAGAAACTGTTCACAAGAGTTATCCCAATATTTTTGAATGACTGATCGCATTTCTAGGAGAATGGAAGCCATCAGGCTATTAAATCTACAACAAAAGTTGATTAGGTTTATATTAATTTTATGTGAACAAATCAATACTCTTATGAACAAATTGATATTTCTGAGAATAGAGATTTACATCACAGAGATGACCTATTTCTGCTTTTAAACATAACATAAACTGATGGGATATATTAATATCAGTTTATCTCATTATTATATTTGTATATTTTGCACAATTCCAAAAGCAGTGAAAACAATAATGTAAATGACAACATGTAAATAATGTAAAAGATTACACACACACATCACTGAACTAAAAACAAAGTATCCACTAACTTAAAAAAAAGATCTTCAAGCTACTGACAGATCTGCATTTGGATCAGCAATATGGCAAACCCTCTTAGATATCTAACATATCATAAAGTGAAAATAGAATGCACTTTAACACTCATTATAAAGTTCTTAAAAGGCTTAATGATATTTATATTACTAATTTATTTCCAAAATTAAGAAAGTTGCAAAGTAACAAACATTTGCTTCCATAATCTGTATGAGTCTATCACAGCAGAAATTTATGTCTTTGGTGAAGCTGGGATTAACAGTGTGAACAGATTAATAATCCATCAAATCCAATTAAGTATTTGTCTTCAAAATATTATAGGCAAGACAAACAAAATTTTGGAATGTGATAAATACATTGAAATAATCCTAAAGAAGAGTCTAGTTTATTGCAAAATTCATTAAATCAAATGTAATCTATTAATTCTACATTAATATAAAGATCTGAGAAATGCAAAATTGAAATCCTAATTCTGAACTGTAGCCTTGATTAGCATTACTCTGCATAATTATGACACACTGTGTCAAGCTATGAGTTGCTATGAGTATAACATGAAATTAAGTTGTTCCAGTATAACTGGTATTTCAAAAAAAAAAAAAAGAAATATTTACTTTGCTATATTTTTACTTCTGATATGTAGAAATTGTGAAAAAGTGCTGTAAGAAAATCAGCTGTCCTGTCTCCACTCTCCAGCCAGAATTCACATTGGACAGAAAGGGTGAACATATTTCAGTTTAATTGTTTACAACACTTGGTAATTGCTTGACTTCTTGACTTCTTTAAACAAATAGCTGCACTTGGATTGCCCTCTCATTTCATCCATCTTTTCATCATTATAAACCATTGAGACTAATTATTGGGCCAGACTCCTTTATTGTCTGTTTTTTGTATTATCTGTACTTCAACCCTAATTACCCAAATAAGACATTATTTGGGCACATCGCACTACATTTTACTACCCATTAAAATGGAGAATAATATTGCATTTTTCCACCTTTTCCTAAAGCTATTTTTTAAAAAATCAGAAAACTAGAGGTAAACCAGGCCTCATGCAGTGTTTTTTCATGGTTGCAGTCCTGACATATCACTTCATGTGTCATTTTTGTATTTCAAAGGAGTCAGCTTTATTCACTGTACCTGGAGCTGCTTTTACTGAAAAAGGCTAAGATCTGACATTATCCCAGAATATCACAGAAGGAGCAGAAATCATGGATTCATTTCAGTCACATTACAGATAGAAATGAGTAAGAAAGAAACTGTAAAATTAGTATTTGTTTTCATTTAAAAAAGGCAAATTTTCTGAGAATTTTAGCTCAGATTACTCCATAGAATTGGATCTTCTTTTGGACTTGAGAAATAAGGGATCTATGTGGTTTCAACTTTCATTTATTTCCTGTAAACATTTAATTGACATCTACATTCTTTATGATACTCTCCATAAATATTTTTGTCTTTTTCTTTTTCATATCTAATTGTCTCTTCAGGAAATGTAGCTTGTTTTCTATAAGCCAGCCATATTTCTTTATTTGTATAACAGTGAAAATATTGCTCAAATCAGAGTGGTGCTAACAAAGGTTTACCAGAAATGATACACTGACCAGCAGAGCTTTTTTAAAAATAGAGACGTCATTTTTGTCTAAAAGTGCTTTTTGCAGTTGGAAAGGAAGGCAGCAATAAAAAAGAGGATAGAAGATAGCTGAGACAGAAAAAATAGCCTAAACTAAGAAGTTAAGTAGAGGACAGGATAAGCAGTTCATTTTTCACATGTAGTTTTATTTTTTTTTCTTCATGATGAGACAGCAAAATAATTTAGCCTTTTACATCAGTAGCAAAACATTAGTAAACATTGTTCATTGCTACATCAAGAAAATGTATTTATGAATAGAGATATAAGTCAAGATTTCAGTATAGATTTCAAAATAAAACCCTTCTTGGGCTAACGCAACTACAGACAAAAGAAAGATCACAATAGTGCAGAGGATGGTTTTATGGGCAGTAGATTATTGTATTTCATAGGTTTGCTTCAGATTCCTGAATGGTTTAATCATTCAGCAATCTAATGATGTACTCTTTTGGAACAGTACTATAAAATTTAATAAGGATAAAACCAACTGAGATCTATAAAGATGTCAAAGTACTCAAAAAACCTATACTATCCAATATAAAGAAAAACTCTTTCCAGTGGCCAAATTCTTCCTATAATTTCTACAATTACTCCAAATGCATACTGCTGGAAGTCAGCTGGCCTTAACAGAATAGCATCATTACAGAGACCAAAATTTTGCTATTTGTGGATTTATTTTACTGAAAGTTTTCTGCAGCAGAATCATACTTTGTTATATATTTGGGATTATGTCATATTTTGTTATTCATAAGCTAAACACCTGTGCAGTGCCATTTATATCTATGAGTTTAGCCACTGGAAATAGCCAGGTAGTTAAATATCTTGCAAGTCTTTCAAGCTTTAAGAAGCCAGTGCAAAATTCATACCATCTTTTTACAGCGGAAGCATTCCAGACATCTGCATAGTGCAGTGTATTACTTAATATGAAATAGCAAAGACATCAATAGTGCGCAAAATTCTATATTTTTGACAATGTGCCTTGGGATTTTTACACTTAATAGTGTTCTTCAGGATCTTGAGGCGAGAATGCTGTCAGGCATTGAGAATACACTTAAGAGCACCATTCTAGAGAAATCCAAACTACTTCAGAAAGGATCATAAGGTGAACCAGAGCTGATTAAAAACAGCACATATAGCAGCAACATGGACACTGTATGGGAATGCTTTATAACTTTGGAAAACAGCAGTTTTTTACAGTTCTGTTCTTTTTCTTTTCTTTTTTTTTTCAGTCAGGCAGTGATTGCACTGAAAGATCCAATTTTGTGCTACTTCATACTACCTAAATCCCTTCGATGAACTAATGTTCCTGTATAAAAATCTAGATTTACCTGTCATAAAGAAACCTCCGTCTGTATGTCCAATTACAAATCAATATCCCTTTCCCAGTACTAGGAAAACTGATACATAAGAGACAAGTATTGTAGATGGTCATATAAGTATTTGTGTACTTTAGCATTGATGGAGTTCCATATTATTTTACAAAACATATTACGGTCACACATTAATGTCATATACGTTTAAGTAGGCTGTGGACATCATGAGTTACCACCTTTTCAGCAAGGGGAACACTTACTTTAGAGAACACCTCTGCATGTTTCTCAAAAGATGGGAAAATGTGCAAAATCACTAATAGAATTTTTGTAAGGTGTAACTTGCATTTGATGTTAAACTGTCAATATTAAACGATTTTAACTTCCTTTTAAATGTTACAAATTAAATCTCTTGTTTCCAGTCATTGCCCCTTACTAGCAAAAACTTGTCCTCCATTATGTTAGCAATCAAGGCAGCAGTACCTGAAGAATTAAACCAAATTCTTTGAAATAACTTTAACCTAATTCCTGCTACAAAAGTTAGTATTACAACATCATAAAAACTTTTCATTTTAAAGAATAAAATAGCAATCTCAAAGGCCAAGTTCAGCTCAATGCAGTCAAGTTTGTAGCTATGCTTATGCTTATACCTATGCTTATACCTTTTTTTGGTTTTGCTGCTTTGAACTTTTTGATGCATAATGAACTACGTTCCAATCATCATTTAATTTCCTTTCCTTCTTCTAATACTTTGCTTGAACCTCTCTTCCTGTGGTTGAGAAGCTGTAGATATCCACTTCATAGAATCATAGAATCATAAAGGTTGGAAGAGACCTCTAGATATCATCTAGTCCAACCCCCCTGCACACGCAGGGTCACCTACAGCAGGTGGCTCAGGGCTGCGTCCAAGCGGGTTTGGAAGATCTCCAGAGAAGGAGACTCCACAGCCTCTCTGGGCAGCCTGTTCCAGTGCTCCATCACCCTCATTGTCAAGAAATTTTTCCTAAAGTTCCAGTGGAACTTTTGGTG
>VZSV01000053.1:1266973-1292833 GCA_013398735.1 Nothocercus julius
GATCCCCTCCCTCGACCTGCTGCAGACGCTCTTCCTAATGCACCCCAGGATCCCATTGGCCTTCTTGGCCACGAGGGCACTGCTGCCTCATGGTCAACTTGTCATCCACCATGACACCCAGGTCCTTCTCTGCAGAGCTGCTCTCTAGAAGACCAGTCCCCAGCCTGTACTCATGCATGGGGTTATTCCTCTCCAGGTGCAGGACCTTGCACTTGCCCTTGTTGAACTTCATGAGCCTTCTCACTGCCCAGTGTCCAGTCTGTCCAGGTGCCTCTGGATAACAGCACAGCCCTCTGGGGTATCAGCTACTCTTCCCAGTTTGGTATAATCAGCAAAAATGCTGAGTGGACACTCTGTGCCTTCATCCAGGTCATTGATGCATAAATTGAACAGGACTGGACCAAGGACTGACCCCTGGGGGACACGGATAGATGAGTAAATACAGGAAAAGGGGATCTTTCTGATAGAGAGGAAAAAAAAAAGAGCACCTCAAAAGTTTGGATCTGTAAGTCCCAACTATAGGCAACTGAGGGTGAACATTTTTGCTTCTTTGACTTGTTTTGGAATCTGTTACTACCTTTTCCGCAATAGTGACCTCACAACTTAGCCCTAGCAACTGCTGCTGAACTGACTGATGAACTATTCTCAAAGACTGCAGAATGAATCTTAGCATTTGCATAGGAGAATAGAGAAAGATGACATGCTCCAGAAAAGCTTTTTCCTGGATCAGGAATAGATAGTTATGGCAAACAGATGGAAGGAATCAAATCCAAAACACAATGTGTGACCTATCTCAGATAGAGTCTCCTTGCATTTCATTCTGGCAAAACCTGTGTATCTGTTATGCCAACACACTGTTCCTGAGCTACAGATCTTGTCAGCAATCTGAAAGTTACAGTCCTCTCAATATCAGGACTTAAAGAAAGAAATATTTCAGCAGTAAATATTCGCTTGGGAGAAGCATACACAAGTAACACAACAGAAAAATCCCCCCAAACCTACTATTCCAGAGCCAAGGGAACCGAATTTTGCTTTCCAGCTATGTGACAGACTTGGTTTTGCACTGGCCAGACCAGACAGCTGTCTCATGGCTCTTAAAATCCACAGATGGGAAAGAAAAAAAAAAAAATCGAAACAGGCTGTGTCCTGTTGTTAATCTCCCTAAATCAAAAAGTGGAAACAGGTCTCCATTTGTCCATTCGACAATAGCATGATAATACCCCACGAGAAAAATGGAAAAAGTCGGTCCCTGATTACTCCGACAAGTACACAGACCCACAAAAAGTTTGGATAGCTTAGGTAAAAGATCAGAAAGGCAGGCGTTGAGACTGCTAGCACACCAGATGGTATGTGAAGGACCTGATACCACATTTCTGAGAAGTCAGTGTTAGTCAGTACCTGTTCTCTAGAAAGCAATGATCATCCCTTAACACTCTTCTAAAAGCAAAAAATAAAAACCCAGAAAAAACAAAGACTGAAGGGAAAGTAGGACAATGAAAATCTCAAACTAAGGTCATCCTGTGTGGCCTCTCTTGTTTTGTATAGGTCAGGAAGAGAAACCATGACAAAGAAAAATGTCACTGATATTATTAGTTATGAGGAGGGAAACACAAAACATTCATGGTGAAGACATTTGAAATTTACAGTGTCAGAGTATGCCAGAAACTACTGCCCTTTTCGATCTGCTGTCTCCGCTTCTCATGCAAACACCCCCAACCTGTTTCAGTAAAACCAGGTTGGCTTGAACAGCTTGAGAAGATCATTGCCAGCCTACCCCATCTGGATGAAATGGTGTTGGGCAGACTGCACTAACAGTTATGCCAGCAGCACAGAAAGGGCTGCAACCCTTGGCGAAGAAGAGAAGTGGTAAACAAGGAGTTTGAGGAGGAAGTCTCTTCAGCAAGTGCACTTAAAGACTCACAAGATGTGTGATTGCAACCAGAGCGAAAAATTTTTCCCTTTGTCCAGTTCCCTAATCCAGATCTTTTGTTGTTCTTTTTTATCTTATATGTTTTTACCATATGTGTGGAACCTGAGTACTTGTCTGCCTAGAACAGCATTTGCAGGCTGGAAGGACCCTGTTGGCTTTTCTCTGAGAGCTCAAAATACGTAAAAACAATGTGTTTGATACCACTGTCCTCTCCAGACCAAGACCTCTCTAATCTCAGACAGGTGTAGTTAAAATTATAATCTCCTCTTTGGCTTATTTCTGTTTTGGTCCAGAGTTTTTCTCATGTGAAATGTATTTGCAGCCATAAAAACAGGAAGAAAACTGTACCTCTTTTCATGCACTAGTATACTCGATCACCTACCTTCTAAACATTTGTGTGTGTGTGTGTCCTTGGCTACCCTGTGGCACAAACAAAAGGTTTTACTGGGGAAAACCCCAGAGGGTAGAGGAAGGATTGTCTCTGCATATGAGCACTGTGGTTTCAAAGCCCTCCAGGCTGTGAAGATGAGCATCACCAGACCTGAACACCTTCTACTGCAGCAAGCCATGGTCAACTATGACCAATGTTTTGGGCCATTCAAGGTACCTGGTTTTGAAAGACTAAGAGCTATGTCTTGCTTTATCCTGTTTATTGATTCAGGATACTTCTGGGCATGTGGAAGGCCTGAGTGGTGTCTTGTTTATTTTAGATAGCCCTTTGTGACTTCTGTTTGGTTTATATGCTTTCAGGAGTAGTGTGGTGCTTGGAAATAGGGTGGTCTCAATGATTTTTGAAGACATGAGCACTGGTGTCCTCCCAGATCCTCACTCAGGCAGTGTAAATGGCCATAAGTTTTTTCTGTGCTGGGGTCTGTTTCTGACTATGTGTTTGTATAGTGCTGAGAACAATGGGATTCAGATGTTGGTGAGGGCCTTGAGGGAGTACTATAATACAAATACAACATGCCACTTGGAGTGTGAAAACCATAGCATAAAATCCTAACAGATGCATTCCTCCACTGTTCTGGCAAATAAAACTCAATTGCAGCACATAAAGTGTGTGTGTGTGTCTGTGTGTGCACCTGAAGCAAAATCATCTTTCAGCCAGAGAGAATGCTAGTGGAAACTGTTGTGCAGTGTGTGCCAAGTCTCAGTTGTGATTGTGGTGAACTGCCTTTCCCACATACCTCCCCCAGGCTACAAAAGAACACCAGTAAATCAGATGCCAGCATTTTTGCTAGCTTGGCATCACACAAAAGGCTTGTGGGGTGGGTACAGAGGAATTTAGGCTGGGCAGGGAGGCAGGACACAGCAGCATGAGTCTCCAGCAAACAATAGCAACAGCAGGATCAAAACAGCAGGCGGAAAGTATATGCACAATTACCAACACAAAATATCTGGAGCTACATTATATCCCCAGCCTTGTCCCCAAGTAGGATCCCACTGTTGTTAACGTAACCGCTACTGAATCAGACGCGTATTTCACACAGTGAAATGCATATTATATAAAAAGGAAGGTGAAAATCAGAGGGATTAACCTAAGGCAATAAATTCCAGTCAATTCCTTCAGGTTAACAGGGCATTAAACTAGCTGGTGTCCAGACTTCCACCACATAACAGAGGCACAAGCATTAACACACAGGAGCAACAGAACAGAAATTCAGGTCCGCTGCCAACAAGCAAATCTAGTACACAATAGAGCAGGGAAATATATACAATCACACTGGGATAATACATCTCCAAATGAGAAACAGTGGAGGATAAAAAAGTGTTTTCTTTTGTACAGAAAGTTGCCAGCTTAATCCTCCCTTTCAGAGGAGGAGGAGGAAGAAATTAAAATAGTTTCTGCTATCTGCCTTGACTGAACAGGACATAAACATAAGAAGACATAGTTGGAAAATGGTTAATTTGTTTTCAGAAACTTTCAGAAATAAAAAGAAAACATGGAAATGTAGTGTGAAAGTACAATCAAAAATATGAATCCCTCTACTTTTCAGTGTTCAGATAACAAATTGTATGGATTTGTAGCTTCTGATTTGCACCTGCTCTGTTTGGAAGGTTGTACTGCATTATGGATTTTATGCTCCCTTTTTTCAATACTGTCATTGAGTCAAAAGGTGGAGAGAAAAGAACAAAAAGAAAATATGATGACCTGGCATAGGAACCTGGAATTCACTTTTTACAAAAATGTAAAGAATTTCTTTGGAAAAAAAGGGACCATATATTGTGCTGCAGGGGAAAGCTTTGAACCTTAATGTTGATCACAAATCTAGTACTGAATCAGTAGCATCAGGACTGAGTGCATCCTTTGCAATGTAGACTGCGCTGGCATTCAATGTTATGACAGAAGAAGGCAAAAAACAGTCAAGGATTCATTTCATTTTTGTACCAAGCCAAAACATTTGTAATTTTTTTTTTTTTCAGTATGATTCTTTGGACCAGGCTTTTGTGCCACAGACAAAAATAAAAGGTTTCAGATAGCTGATAATTTCCATAATGGGCATTGCTCTTAGCATTTGACCTCTTCCTTCATTCTTCTTCAGCCTTTTTGTTACTTGTGATATGCATCCTCCTGGAGAGAGAAAACAGATAAAATGAATGAACATCTGAATGAACAGATCTCATCAATACCATGCAAATGACCAACACTTAGTCTTCAAGTACTACATGGAAGCTTGAAGGGAAAATTGAATATATTTAACTTTTTTTGGAGATTTTACAAATAGAAAGACTTTCAATTTACATAAAAATAACCCATGCAGGTATCAGCATGGTACTTCCCACCTTAACAAGTGTGTAGGATAGGTTTCAGCCAACTCACAGAAGAAAACTGTCAACACTAAGGACAGAACAGGCTACATCTTCCAGAAACAGATGCCTATTTTAATTTTGGTTTTAGGTAGCTAATTAGGAGATTTCCAAAGCTGCTCATGTCACTTCTGAGAAAGAATCCTGGGACAGAAATTGAATGTGAGTTTGAAAGCTTCTTGTAAATCCCACCTTTAGAGTTCCTAAATGTTAGTCTCTCATAATAACAGAAACTGGGACCCATAGCCAAAACAGACAAGATCTTCCAGCACTTGCACATGGCTTGCAAAGAGATAAAATACGCACATTACATAAATCTATAAACTATTTATGATACATAAAATAATGTGAAAACTACTGACACATCAATCAGTGAACATCACATTCTGATTACAGTTGAAAAAGAGTCAGTGCATTAGTGTTTATTTGGTTATTTTTGAACACTGGGCCATAGTGTGAAACTATCATTTCAAGCAAACCTGACAGACTTAGTAGCAGCTTAGCACTGTTGCTGACATGTAAGTCAGCTGGCAATATCTTTTCTATAAGCTAAACAACCATAATAACAGAGTAACTGATAGTGTTGGTAAGAGTGAATGTGCAAATCTGAAAGGCCCTTATTCCCTAAGATGAGCTGCAGGGCTCATCTTCTCAGGAGATTCTTCCAAGTGTTTTCATACCAGTTTCTGGGATATACCAGATTTCAGCAGTTAATTCTTCAAGATCTGCTAAAACATTAAAAGCTCTTTCGTATTAAATCCTGGGGTCAGCATTAATTTGTTCCTACAGCCTTAAACACCAAATGAAAAAAAAGAAAAGTTTTCACTCAGATGTGATCTGCAGCGTGACTCATCTAATCTTGACATTTTCCCAGCAGTTGGAAGGAAGAGTGAAGTAAAAGCTCATTCTTCAAGAGAGAAACCGAGCACATTGCTTTGCCAGAGAAAATGACGAGCTCTTCCCAATGACTTTTTTTATGCTGATCCCGCTTTTCTGTCTGCTGGGAGTAAATCAGGAGCGATGGGCAGGCGGATGGGGCACAAGCGGCTCAGGGCTGCAGAATAAACAGAGGTGAGTGGGGCCCAAGCACTTTGCCTCTCAGCTGGAGCCGGGCTCCTTGCTGAAACCATTAGAGCAGCAGCCCTGGCAGCCGGCAGTTCTTCAGCCTCCAGGCCACCATAAAACAGGAGCTCCTTTTTTCCACCAGAAGAAAAGGCCAGTGTCTCTACTGCAAGTGCTTTACCACATGGTCCTTTCGGAGGGGAGAGGAAGCCTGACACTGCACCTCAGAAGAGGGAGGGGTGATGGGGGGAGGAGGAGGAGGAAAAAAAAGAAATCAGGCTCTTTTTCAGGGCTTATGTTCAAAATTTGTCTTTTTCAGGGCTCATGTTCGGCCATCTGTTTTGTTAAGGAAGAAGAAGCAGGCATCATTGGCACTTGCAAATGTTTATAATTGCCTTGTAGTTGCTTTTCTGAGTTCTTTGCCACTGCTTTTCTGCAAAGCTAATGGACACACAGTCACTTGAACGTGTTCACAGCATTACAATGCTCCCTTTTCTCTCCACAGATCTCAAGGCATTTTATATGGAAAAGATAAATGTAGAGTGAAGGTGCCATGTTTTGAGACCTTGCAGCACCCTACATCCCCAGCCTTGACTGACACGCTCGGATTTCCCCACAACATATATGTTGACTGTATGCTATTAATGATAAGCATAACCCTGTCCCATCTGCAGGGAAAACAAGGCAAAAAGAGTTGGAACCGTCAGTCTGAAGACAGCTAACAGGCCAAGCCATGACCTTCCACGTCTTGACCCATGGTATTCCTTTTGTGCACTCCTTTTTCCTTTCACTGTGGCAGATTTGTTATCATGGGACTTACTCAAGACGTACATCAGACACATGAACAGAATGATCCATCATTATGTATTACCATCATGCAATAGCTAAAACCCCTATTCACACAACTGGATGTGTAGACCAATAAAGTTCATAAATGAGGTTACAACTTAAGTGATTGGTCTACTCCATTTTTATATATATTATATATATATATATTTTCACTATAACTGATAAGCTTTTGCCTGAAGAAAGAGCATAACGTCTGCATTTATCTTCAGGGGGAAGTTTCAGAATAGTTCTACACAACTGGAATTGCTTTCTTCTGTTTCCACATTTTTAGTACTTTCAAATTACTTACTGTCTAAAACCTTAAATCCTCCCTTTGCAGCATGCTCCGATTCTAGCAGTATTGTAATGTTACTGTGATTCTAAACCATATTTCCACTGACTTTACTGGAAATAGTGATGCTGTAGCAGCAAAACCCTTGAACATTAAATGTCTGCCAGTAACTCCTGCCTCCCCACGCACCTCAATGTTACGAATTCTGCATAGGCAGCCTTTAATAATTTCTCACTGGTTTTATAAAACTATTTCTTTTTTTCTTCTGTCTGGAACAATACCTACCTACATGCTCTCAAGCTGATCTCATCACCGTTAAACATGCAACCTGGGACCAATGGCTCTAAAAGCACATATCACACCTTGGAATAATGATTTTGCTCCATTAGCTTTTGGAGGGAACAAGGGACCAGACTAGTACCTCAACAAATGATCACATTGAAGGAAGACAAGTGATCATAAAAGGAGTTGGGCTGATCTGAGATATAGAACGGAGGTCTGCATCCATACACTGCACTTTCCTTTCACGTGATGTCAGAAGTGATGTCATGCAGAGAAGTCAAGGCCTTTTCTGGGACCATGACATAACACAAGGATGGGTGGGATGTACTGGAAGCTTCATCACTGCCTACCCTTAGACTGCAATGATCACATCATGCTGCCCCTACTTGGGCAACATGGCCAAACATGAGTTTGAGTCAT
Organism: Nothocercus julius; assembly: GCA_013398735.1. Classification (NCBI taxonomy): domain Eukaryota; kingdom Metazoa; phylum Chordata; class Aves; order Tinamiformes; family Tinamidae; genus Nothocercus; species Nothocercus julius. Next base: position 1,274,596 of record VZSV01000053.1, read on the forward strand.
AAAAAATTCCTATATGCAGTGCAGCAATAGCAAGCATGGCTAGTGGTGATGCACAGAACAATCCAGTGATTAAAAAAAAAATTACCCTTCCTATCATACTTTTGTGTATTTAATTACTAACAACGTTCACCTCCTTTCAGCCAATGTAATTATATATTCCAAAGTGCTGTGAAAAAGTTAGTTTGCCTATTTGTAATGTGAAGGTAAGTGATTTCTTAAAGCTCACCCACAGGGCTTATACTAGAACGAGGAAGCAACTTTGGGCCTTTCAAATAAGTGAGAAGTGTTCAAAAATACTAGTCTAAACTCTTAACTAGTTCAGCCACACATGGTCTGGCTTGCTGCTACAGATGCTGTATATGCACCAGAAGAAGTGATAGCATTTTGAAACAGAGTTTGCAAAAGACTTAACTGGAAGAAATATTTTGAAATTAGGATTTTACTTCACTCACTTCAAAAAACTGTGTTCACTAACTTTGCAGTGGAGCCAGGCAGGGCTTGAAGTTGATGCAACCTAAGGAGACATTTGGACAGCAATGTTTTCATCAGCATTTTGTACAGGTTTTGTTAGATGTTATCATCTCCCTCATGCTACCTGATTGCTTGCTCCAACCCTTCTTTCATAATTTCTTTGCTTTCCCGCTCCCTATAAAGCCATTAAGATTAAATCATTTTGTTCATATGTAATTTTTTTTTTCTCCTTGCTTTTCATCTCATCCATTTAAAATCATAATCTCTTCAAGACAGGGACTGTCTCTTTTTACTGTGTTTGTAAATTATGTAGGATATGTGAAACCCAATTTGAAGATGAGCCCTGAGGCTTTAACAATTGAACTTTGGCACTTCTTGGTGACATGATTAATGCATCCATCTCACATCTCTGTCAGAGGTCACTCTCATCCTGTAGCAAAGGGGGACATGGGCTTGCTCTTCAGTCATCTGAATTCACTGTGCAGAGTACTAATATGAACAGCTACAATTGTCTATACAAGTTTCAGTGCCAGGCTATAAATTGCAGCAACTGAAGAAAGCAATCAAACTGTTCATCCATCCATATCTTGTAAATGACTTTCCTCAACTCCAGATCTGATTTCTCAGTATAAAAATATTATTTCATTTCAGCAGAAGCATGCTAAGCATTTCAGAAGAATTTATATAGAATAAATTGTTCAGCTCCTTGGTATGCAAAGTTTCCACCCTTTGATTGAATCAATTTTAAGATAGGTGTTAATCACTGTATAAACAGTAGAAATTTCTCTATATTTACAAAACTGTTTGTTTTGCACCTCTAGTTCTACCACTGCAAAGTTAAAACAATTTAGTAAGTCACAAACATTCAGGGAGATGAGTTCAGTGGTTTGAAGCATAGTTAGGCACTTAGCTCCTGTTGAGTTTGAAAGCCGCATTTCTAACTGCCCCCGTGATGTGAACATCTCTCACTCCAAAACACAATAAATGTAACTTGGCACTTGTAATAAATAAACGGGCAAGATCACCATTATTTAGGTAATCCTAACAGATAACATTTCACAGCAGATCAGAAATAGCACTCAGGTTGCTTCTTGTAGCTACTTAGGAGCGTCAAACCTTGGCAAAAGAGCAGACAGATGTCTTTTTTCTTCCTTGGTCACCAAAGGACCCCCAGGGCTCAGTGTGCCTCACAAACCCTGTGCTGCTGGAAATGCCTTGTACCCACAGCCTTGTCTCGGGAATGGGTTGAGGGAAAAGGGACACTGCCTACCACTGCTGTTAGTCATGGGCACCTTACACAGTTTCTGCTCCTGTCTCCCTACCCTAACTTACCCAATCCAAGAAGAGACGGTTTTATCTGCTATGAGGGCAAAAAACGCTCCCCAAACCACAGGTGGCAGGGAAGGATCATGCACGCAATTCCAGTACACTTCTCCAGGAAGCCCCAGTGTTGCTGCAGGCTAAGGCACAGACAGCAGGTCAGAGAAGCGCCCACCAAAGGCTCTTGCTTTCTCCTCTCAAAAGCCCATTTTAAGAAAGGACAAAAAAAGAGAGAAGGTCAGGGACCTCATGAAGATAAATAATGTATTAATTTCTCTGTTTCACTACTCCCAAAGGCATGTTAACCAGAGCTGCACCATTCACATATGAGATTAAAGAAATTGGTAGGGAGTCCTGGGTCAAATTAGCAAAGAAAAGGAACTAAGGAGAAGAAAAATCCTGTTTCTGCTCTTCAAAACCCTTTATTTCCGTAGCACTGATCTCACCCATCCTATTGAGGTCACCAAGAATTATCATCATTACATACCCCCACACCTACATATTTTCCTCTACCTTTAATAGGTAACCAACTCACCAACCTCTAATCAGCAGTGAAGGTAACTCAAAATCACACTATGCACTGTTATCCTATCTGGGCACTTTTACTTACTAGCAGTACTGGCTATATGCACTGACCAATTTACTTCTCAGTTAAAGTCTACACATAGCCCTTGGCCTGTTTCTTATGTAGTCTTCCTATTCCTGTGAAACAGAAGGGGTTACAAATTTTGAGGACTATCACTGGTTAGGTCCAGCTTGTGGACTGCAAGCTACCCTGGATTTTGCTCTCTGAAAAACTTAATACAGAATATTAGGCTAAAGCTTTTTTTGTGTCAGTTTTCTGTTATATTCCAGAATACTTTTTTTATAAATTTTCTCCTCTATAAATATACACTTACAGTGTATGGTCATGTACACGTTTCCAAGATGAATTAAGAATGGTTGTTCTTATTACTGCAACAATATGAAAGGGCGAGCCCATCAATTTCAGATTTTTAATTTGTTTGGAAAGATAGGATTCATTTAATCAAACCAGAACTTTCTGCTTGCTTAATCTCTCCTCTTTTTTTTTTTCTCTCAACATTTCCCAATTCACATTCCTCTGAAAGTGGAAAGGGCCTTAAGCAATGATATTTTTGAAGTTTACCTGGCAAGGAAGAAACTCTTGGACTGAAATGTATGTCCACAGATAAGGTGGGAAGTGAACACAGTGTTATGTGTTACAAAATTACAATTTTTACTACAGGACAGCTGGACTGTAATATTTCAAATATTGGCTGAACAGTATTTACTGATTTCTTTTAGATACAGCAAAATATCTCACGGTTTGGAGTTGTTTTTTATTTGCTTCATGTCAGTAAAAGCTTCCTCAAAAAGAGAGTGTACAAAAGCTTTCTGACTATAACAAAAAGTAGAAACACTTAAAAAACAAATTTGAACACCTGTTGAACAAAGACAGACTAAAAAAATAGGATTTTAGGACTTTTTTTTTTTTTTTTTGCCAAAAAGCTATTTTTGGTAACTTCCATCAAACCTGAAATCATGGATTAAGTCAACACTATATCAAAGAAATAATGGATTTAAATCTCCTTGGACAAATTTACAGCTGAACCTCAGAGGTGGCTAATATATTCTGATCTGCAATAATACTACAAAGTACATTTAAGAAACAGAAATATGACACTTTTCATCATTTACAGCTGTTGACTCATCAAACATTTTAAAATCTGAATGCATTACGAGACCTTAAAAAAAGAACAAATATGAAGCTTATAAAAATCTTCCAAACATTTTAATTAACATTTTAAATTTCCCTGTAAAAGACTATCTAAAAAGACTACCTTCCCTCTCAGTCTCTAGATTATCTTCCATTTGCATTTTCGTCGTATATCAGCAGGCCCTTCCTGTCTCACTTTTGGCTCAGGATACTCCACTCCCTTTTGTTTGGTCAGTAGGAAGTTCATAGTTCCAACAGGAAGACCCCACCTTCCCAAGAAAATTAGATGTTATTCTATGACTCATTTTTCATGGATAAACTTGATAGAATGAGATATATTTGATAATAAAAGCAAGAAGAGATACAGCTGAGCTTTTGGGATTCTTCTTTCTTTCCCTTGAATTGTATGTATATCTATTGTAATTTCTCTTTCTCTTCCATTTCTCATTCTCTTGTAAAGAACAAAAAAAACATTTGATTTACTCTCTCAGTCTTTAATGCAACATGTACTTGATTGTGATTTCCATATTTCATGTACCTAACAGTTCATGTGCAGCTTAATATCTGTTGGCTGAAAAATAGTAGAAGCATGGAACTTGTCAGTTGACTACGATGCAGAGATATAGACACAGAAAGATATTCTAGCACAACCAAGTCATGGGGCAGCAGATATAACACAGAAGCTACAGATAACTCCAGTCCTTCTGGAGCAACAGCTGAAGGCCAGGAAGGACACACTAAAGTACTTTATAGAGATAAGCAAGTACTACTTTTAGGCAAGTAAGCTGAGCCCGTTATGTCCAAATTAATACACCAAAAAATGTGAAAAGCAGCCTAGAATTGCTCAGATTGGTGAGTCCTGGGTTAAAATCTCATGACATTTCCATCATCTCAAACTATAAAGAGTTATTTTCTTTCCCCTTAGGTCACTTAGCAACACGCATGACATGTATGGTACAGTTAAAAGTGTTTGAATTATAGCGAAGAAGATGGAAATTTTGCAAGAGTCACATATAATTTGAGAGCCTAAATCCAGTTGTGATTGTATGCTGGTAGACATTCAAGAGAACGTGATGCAGACTTATGTATAAAATACTGCAGCAAAAGGAGGAAATATTTGACAGCTTTTTACAGCTTTCATTATGATACCTGAGATGGGCAAGGATCCTCAGGGATCAAATTCAGAGCAAGGTAGTGTGGGAAAGGAAGGAAAATAAAAGACCTGTAAAATGAAATTGGTGTTTACATATAGCTGTACTTACACTAACTTTTGGAAATCTTGATGGTAATACAGGATTATGCCTGAGGTCAACTCATGTCTGCTGCTGCTGCAGTATCAAGCTGTAGTGGTGACATTCACTCCCTGCTGTCCCTTTGCTCCAGAAAGGGCTCAAGACAGCTCAACAATGCGTCCACTTGCCTTAGCTTCATTTCTCAGTGGGACTGGCTGTCCTGTCCAGAAGATTCCAGCTTCAACCCCTGCACCAGATATTTGCCTCCCAGAAAGCTGTGAAGCTCAGACTGTTGGTCTCCCTGGAAATAGGAGAAAGCATTGTGGGTTCTGGAGGTTTCTAAGCTTCTCCTCTCTGCAGAGGGTCTCTTTTTAATGGTTAGCTTGATGGTGAGGAGGACACAGGCTATGGAGAGCTGTGGATAGTGCCCAAGAATGAGCATGACCTAATGCCCCAGGGTAGAGATAAAATTTCTTGTTTCTCCATCAAGAACCTGGAAATTATTTTGAATGATCCTGATCAGGCTGTGGCGCTGACAGGGGAGAGACCTGGAGTGGTAGCCAGCAACAGAACAAGGGATAATAGGTACAAATTGAAACATCAGAAGTTCCATCTGCGTGTGAGGAAGAACTTTACTGTGAGGGTGATAGAGCACTGGAACAGGCTGCCCAGAGAGGTTGTGGAGTCTCTTTCTTTGGAGATATTCAAAACCTGCCTGGATGCGATCCTGTGCCACATGCTCTAGGTGTCCCTGCTTGTCCAGCGGGCTTGGACTAGATGATCTCTAGAGGTCCTTTCCAAACTCAACCATTCTGCAATTTTCTGGTAGGAATCACCTGGTCCTTTCTTTCTTCTGAAGTCCTACTGAGGCAATAGGGAACAAATGTGATAATACAGACATCTGATGGACCCAGAAGAAGCCAAAGGAAGCCCACAGGCCCAGGTAAAGAGCTGGCCACCCATGCCAGTCTTGGTCTGAAGGCCAAATGGTGCCCTAGAAACTCAGATGTTTCTATCAACCCTGGCTGGACTGGGACACATTGGGTTTGCAGCTCTAGTGGCAGGGGCAAGACCTTCAAGTATGCCCCTGCCTGGGGGCTTCGGCTTGCAAGTCAGAGTGCAAAAGGACAATGTCCTGTATAATAGGGTTTAAGGTGGATGAACATGTGGGCTAAGAGAGATCAGGAACAACCAGAGTGCCTGCAGGACTCATCTGACAATGTTTCCTACAGTGGAAAGCATTGGAGAGGTGTGCTGACGGTTGCCTGTGAAGCAATATAAAACAGTGATTTGCTGCTTTTCCTTCCACAATTCATAAGGAACTGGTTCATCTTTTGGGTAAAAGAACTGGCCTGGAGATCTGGATTCAGAGAAGTGTGAGAATGATCTGGCATCCTCAGAAAGAAATCTACACAAATTCATTATCTATACCTTTACCTGTAGAATAATTCCCGAGCAGGAGATACCTAGCAGGCAATAAGAATAACATCATATATCATCTTTTTATCACCATCTATCCAGCTATAGCATTTAATCGATAGATGACAGCTTTATTGACAAATTGGAGCAGAAAACCTCAGTAGGTCTCTTAAACCAACAGTGTTCCATGAGCTTCATTTTCAGGTAAGTTCAGTTTCGGCAAAGCTATTCCAGTTACATCTTGCTGTCCCTGTGAGCTTTGAAAAACAGATCTTTAGCAATTTTTCAAAACATGACTGCAGAATGTGGAGCTTGATTTTACTTAATGGTTTTACCATCCCTGGCCTGCTATTTATCTTTTCCCTGGAAATGATGAGGCAATTCTACTCTATAGGTACACAATGACATAAATTTACAGCATTTGGGTAGCTGTTGTTGTTGTTCACCCCTTAGCGATTAACCCCTTTTATTCAGGTTTTATATACTCTTCCGTTCCATGCATACACATTCTGTTATTCTACAAAGGTTACACTGCAGTGCAAAGGAGTAATTCTCCACACAGAAAGCTAGTCCTGTGACATTTTCAGTGTGACAAGAAACAGGACTTGCTGTAATTCTAACCAGTTTGTTACTATAAGGTATTTAGCCCAACTTCTTGTCTAAAAATGTAGCTCTTAATAGCGACCAGAACTTTGGGGTGCTAATCTGAGCCAAATTAAACTTTGCATATTTTGAGGCTTAACTATCATTACCTCATTATGTACTTCTTCAACATTGTATAGGTTCTTCAGTACTTCGTGTTTGTCATGTTTTGCTCTTTCTCATGAAAAATAGTGTATTAGAAAAAAAGAAGAAACAATATTAGGCAACCTTTACATATGAAGATTATAATACATGTTGTGGTGCATTTTGAAATAAATCATTTTATTATTCTTATTGGATCAGTTCAGGCAAAAAACTATGCATAAATATTTTGCCTGAAGTCTGTGGAAGGAGACAAAAAATCCCATTTGGGGTATTCAAGGGGAATAGGAGGCCATTGAAGAAGGAGCACAGTTCAGATTTTTGTTTGAGGATAAAGGGAAGTGACTGGAAAGACTTAATAGTCAAACTTTAGCAGGCTTAATTTATAGTGTCCTCTGTTAGCTTTGAAGACATTTCTTTTGAAACCAAATAGATTTTGAAGTTAAGGTCAATATGAAAGCAGTAATTTCATGAAAGGCATGTCTGGACCTGTCTGTTCAACATGTTGACAAAAAGAGTCAGCTTAATCCAAAAGAAAAAAAAAAAAAAAAAAAAAAAAAAAAAGAGTCTAGGCCAGTCTGCCTGAAAAGTTGCCACTGATACGCATAGATTATGTAGACCAAAGTCTCAGTAAAAGTGTTTCCTAACTATCTCCGTCTGGATCACTGTGTTCTGAACTGTATAACAAAGCTTTTCCCATTTTCTTCATTATTTTAACCAAAACTTTACCTCACCCAGAATCTCTAGGCAAACAGAGTTTGCAAGAGTCCCAGGGATTATATTGCTGGAGGTGTAAAACATAGACTGGCATTTACCAGGAAACTCCATGGGTTTTGCTGACTAACACCAAATGTTCAGGAAATGAAAATGATTTTATACATCCTCAATTCACATGTACAGCAGCACTGTTTGTGGAGTAGATTTTCCTCCTGAGAACATCTGAAAAAGTTATGAGTCCTCTAAATACAACTTCAGTGCTTGTAACTCTTGCAGCCATCACACACAAAAAATCAAAAACAGAACAACTTCCAATGCTCCAAATTATTTGTTTTATAAAATCCCATGGCTCTCACAGGATACTGAATACCTGCAGACATTCAAGGTTTGGCATCCTGGGCTCAAGGTCAACATAATGTTGCTGGTGGCCTTGAAATAAAAGCTAAAAGATGTTCCAGGAGGGGCCTGCCCCTTTGCCAGCAGCTGCCTTCAAGCTGGTGTTGCTAGCAGAAGTCAGTGTTGGTCTTTAGGCCCAGTGCCTGGCCCTTGCACCTGATATGGACATTGACCCAAACCCCTGGGCTGACTTCCAGGGCCTGCCAGTTCCAGAGCCCATGGACCTGATCCTGTCCTTGCCGCACTGACTTCCCTACTTCACCTTGGCCATGCAGCTGATGGTGGCCAGGTTGTGCTCACCCTGACCACCATCTCCAACTAGGTCCTGGTTGCCTTGCTGGGGGCTGCAGGATGGACTTGGCCAGGGAGGGGGCACAACAAGGCCTTGCCAGCCCCAACAACCACCTCCAACTGAGCATTTAACAGGAAAGTTAAAAGCCATTGAAAAAACAGAGTTCATTTAATCTCTCTTCCAAAAATGGCGTCTCATCCTGAGGAGCATTTAATTCTAGCTCTGTCAGAGTCCCAAGAAAAGCAAATTCTGAAGTTGCATTCAGATGAGAAATCCTTGTCAACCATGCTGAAAGGTGCAAGCGTGGAGTGGTGATTAACATTTTCCAGCCAAATGCAAGTACAATGGTGGAATGTAAAATAGAGGTTTATGAGAAGTACCAGGCTGGCCCTGCTGGAAGCTCCATTCTTCAGTTTTTCCACGGAATCAGTACAGCACGGACAGCGGCAATAAAACGGTGTTCTCACTACCCGCCCTATTGAAATGTGTGTTTTAAGCTACTGCTACATGGGGTGGAAAGTTTAATTCTGTCTCTGTGCCCATTCTATGTTTGGCCTTTTGGCTCAGACCGCTGAGGAGCAGGTTGTGTGAGGTTACTTTATATCATATATATTATTTATATTCATATCTTTATATACTTATATAATCCACTAGCAGGTGGTATCCAACCACAAAGTCCTATCACACGTGCATGCATGCCCTCCCTAGGCCCCCAGCCTGACACACAGCAGCCAGTACTGACTTGTGATCACTACCAGAATGGTCCAGATTTGGGTAAATGACTTGAACTCTGTCCATTACAAATCCCTGAGTCACCCTGTTCTGCAATAAAAAAATTTCCAGGACTGAGGTCCTTTTTGCTTGTCCATCTATTGAAGATTCAGGCCAATGAATGAAGAATTAAACAAATAGAATATTTTATGTGTCACAATGTTCATTTAATCCATGCACACTATATAATTCATTTCAGGTTGGCTCCTCCCCAGGTGTCAAGAAATCCCAAAGTGAATTAATTTGCTTGTCTGACATACATCTAAACATTCACCTTTCTAGCTCAATTCATTTTTGTACATATAAAATCTCTCTCAAAAGCTGAAAACCTTATTTTTTTTCTGACATTAATGTTTGCATTTTTATGAAGCAAACACTTCAATTTTAAATGTCATTGCATTCATGTTTATTTAATAGACCACTGAATCTTACATGAAAAAATTTCCAAGAAACACAATAGGCTTGTTATTTTTTAGACTAAGAGGCACAAGACTGATACAGTGGTACTAGAAACAACAAAACTTCCTGTTTAAAGAAGACTATTATACAGACTTAAATAATCACAAAGCAAGATTTCTATTTATGCTGTGATTTCTTATAATCATTTTAAACAGGCCACAGCCTTTTTTTTTTTTTTTTGTCTATCTCATGTCTATTTGGCACCTGAGACACAAGATCCATAGTTAACACATAAACTGTCTTTCTTCTCACTAGTTTCAGACAAGGTAGTACTTTAGGTCAGTGCTACCTTTCATACATCCAATTCTTACAAAACCATCTCTTTTAATTTTCTTGCTATTTGAGAAACTAAGACATATGTACACTCAGAACAACACTGACATTAATAAAAAGGTCAAATAAAAGTGCTTATAATGGACCAGCAAAGCTGGGGTCAGAGCCAGGCATTTACAGGCTAGCTTTGGCATAAAAGTAGACTTTCCACTCTCCTGAAAGCCAGAAGTACTTAGTTGCTCTCCTCACTGCAATCAGAATCTTTGATGATTCTGAAGCTGGCAAATTAGCATTTAACTGGTTATCCATTTCATCCCTTATATCTATCCTAGGAACTAGAGAATGGTTCTCTCCTGCTCCTAGTTTTACTTCAGATATGTGTAGGCACCCCCTTTCTGCTAGCTCTGGAAGAGAAATAAAGCAAGGGACAATTACACCTAAAGGCCTCCAACTTCTGAAACAGGAGCAGATGAGAGAATAACTGTAGCAGCCATCACTGGTTTGGCACTCTAGAAGTGCTTGCTGGGGCAAGTCAGGTCTAGGAGAGGAAGAGAACAAATGCTGAGTAGTCAGTGGAATCAGCAAATTGACCACAGTACTAATGGAAATACTGCTGCATTAATTCTTCCCCTGTGATTTAGACATTTTCTTGGATAAATTCCCATATTAATCTCTCTAAGCACTTTTTTTATTCCACAGCTAATGCTATTGATTTTAGCTGAAGACTATCAGTACAATAAGATGTTACTCAGACTAAGTGACTGCAGTGAATCTGGTTGTGTTGAGTAGAAACTGTACTTAGCAATGTTGAGAGGGCTATGTGAGTGAGTAATGTGATGTCCAGAGGAATGAAATTTCAGTTCTTTACCCCAATGTCAAGATCTACGGGCATACTAATGGAGTGGTTATTTGTAGATGGATATTTCTGACAATAAAATCAAAATGAATACGTTTGGAGCCTCTATGCTTCCACATAAATTCACACTCATGTCATTGGAATACCTTTTCCCTCTCTGAGAGATTTTCCAAAGGAAAGCAAAGTGGTCCATAATTCAATTTTTAAAGGACAAAACTACTGTATGCATAAAATAGCTGGAGATTTGTCAACTCTATTCTCACAGCTAGCTCTCTAGAACTAAGCTGGCAGGAAGCGTGAAAGGAAGTGTCAGAGGCATTTGCTGCCTTTGGGACAAAGACTGCCATTCTAAGAATTTTTTTTTTTCTGTCGTTTTTCTGTCTTCCTAGGAGACAAGAAAACAATAATCAGTGTCATATTTTGGGTCTGTTAGCAATGGAAATGTAGACATGATTGACAAAGTGATACCTAAAAATAACGAGATAAAGACAAAAACTTGTAAGTAAAATAACAAAATTATAACAAAATAACAAAAATGCACATTCCTCTTCCCCTTCCGCTCTGTGGATCATAGAATTTGTCAGTACATAATAAAAAAATAAGGAGAGAGCTTAAGTTTCTTTTACATAAGTGTAAAGCTGATGGTATTATGTTTATGTCAGTGGAGTTGTACAGTGTGACTAATTTAAAATGGGCCCAATCTGCTTTAAAGATTATTTTAAATGAACATCCATTATTTTAGGATATTAAACTTAAAACTAACAGAAGGTAGAAAAGTTGTTTAATCTAAGCACCTTTTAAGAATTTTCTTTTTCCAAAAAATGAAATATTGCCATTATCCTAATAATACCACTCAGTCTTGTCAAGTATTACCAGCATGAATATTTCCATCAACTCCAACATCATTTTTTGTAGTCTTATCCAGCATTGTGCCATACAGAATTTTCTTTTTATTTTGTAGAAATGGGATGTAGTGTTGGAAAACACTTTGGGAATTTTTAGGATAAAGAAGAGCATACGTTCTCTGGAATCTGGATTTCAACCACCCAGAGAGAAGACTGAGAATGAGACAGGAAGGACTCAGGACTTTTAGAACTGGAGATCAGCATCTGAGTTCCTAATAAGAGCCAAACATTTTCCCAGAACTCCAGAGAGACCTTTAAAGAAATGACATCTCCAAAGTTCCTCGCTCAGCTTGACTCTCAGATCATCTAGGCTGTGGTCTTCCTGTCATACAGAGTGATGAAGAGCAGGGAGCCAACGAGTCTGAGTTTCTGGCCTTGTTTTATACCAAACAAAATATTTCCCTTTTTGAAAACGTGTATTTTCTCCAGATTTATCTGTTTGAAAGACTACACCCTCATCCTGAAATGGAGCAAATACATTTTTTTCAGTATGATAGATATCTCGAAGAACAGAAATAAATACACCTATTGGTTAGTGACATCCAAAAAGAAGAGTGTCACATATGTTAATCCCGTTACAGCCAGCGACTACCTGTAAAGCTGATCAGCAACAACGACAAAGTCTCCAAGATCTTCCTTACAAAGTTCTCCAGGAAAAAGAGGACCACAATTCAATTCATACAATACAGCTGATCCTTTCAAGAGTTCACAGAAGTAGCTTTTCCATTCTGTATGTAATTAGGTTTAGACTAAAAATTTCACAGATGAAATCACTATAAAAATAATTAGCAAGAAACTTCTGACTTGCAAGTTCACAGAATCAGATATCTGTTGGCATTCAAGTCATATATGAAGATATATTCAGGGCATGATTCATTAAAACTGCCAAAACCAAGGACAATTCTGCCACATTTCATTCATGTAGAGCTTAAAATCAGTTAGACTTATGCTTATTTTTCTAGTGTGTTTTGTCAAGTTCTTTCAGAAATAAAATGTTTTTGATAAAATAAAATAATATTATGTTAACAACAATCACTATTTCTGTTTTATACTTGCAGGCTCGTATTTACAGTTGAGACAGCCTAGATAGAAACTGTTGGAAAGCATATTTACACATATAAGTTCTTTTGTGCGAAACACAAAGTTACTGGTAGAATGACTCCCTAAAAGTAAATATCTGTGAAATAACAATGAATACATTACTAAACCTATAAAACCTTAGAGTATTAATGCTTGTAAACATATCATATCCTCAGTACTTCTATGGAAACTACTGAAGAGCTAAGTTACTATTTTACTATTACACCAATCATATTTTGTGGGACGGAGGGTCATGAATAATTGCTTTTTTTTTTTTTTTCACTTTAACTTATGTGCCATTAGTCTTAGGATGAGTTTATATATGTTGAAGATGATGAAAAAAAAAAAAAATCCTCATAAGGACAGGCAGGTGGCAGAGCAGGTTTGTCCAAAGAGGCATTCTCTATCCTTGGAGGTCTTCAAGACCTGCCTGGACAAAATCCTGCGCAACTAGGAGTGATCCCAAATTGCAATAACCTGGCAATCTATTCTAACATATTGCAAGATACTGGGTCTCATTTCTAAACCCTGTGAATCACAAGGAGGGTTTTGTATCCCAACACATATGTTAACATTATAGCTAACTACCTATTAGAAAATCTGCTTTTCAGTTCAGTCCTGAAATAGGGATCCTTTGAGAGGAACTACTGTTAGACATGTAACTGTAGTAGAAGACAACCGATGAAACTGCTAAAGGTGAAGCTTTTGAAAACAGACTGCAAACAAAGACAGAAAAAATGCTTTCAATTAGTACAAAATTTTACACTTTTCCGTTCTTAAAAAACAAAAGGTGTTTTTAGTATGTTTTGACCCTATTTAACATAATTTTATTCAGCCGTGTTAAGGAACTTGAGTATTAAAACAATCCAGTGGTGGTAGCTCATTCTAGTGGATCACACATTGCCTGTATGGGAAATTTTAATGGATGAAATAACCCCTGATCTAAGAGTGGAGGGGAGCTGTGTTCTCTCTCTTCTGTATGACTAATGTTATTAAAGGAAGCTGGTCCAGGCGTTTTACCTTTCAGCACATGCTGAATTGAAAACTGCATGAGCTGCATGTAAGAGATAAACAATCATCGAAAAGGTAGGTAAGTGACTTTCCTAGATTATAAGGAAGCACTGTTATGGGACCTCTTCATGTCCCGTAACATGCAACTTGATATTGAATGATAGAGCTCTCCTAGTAATCATCAGAAACAAGCAAGAGGTTAGTGAAACAAAACTTGGTTTCTCTGTCGTTTGATTGGCTAGCTCTGTACAGAAGTTTTCTTTTTCCCTCAAGCTATTCTTTTTAAAAGGGTCTCCTGGATGAACTTATAAATAAGATCATCTGACCAAGTATATGGAAAGGGAGATGCTTTGACACTGGGATATAGCATCTTGTAATACCTAAAGATTAAACTGAATTAATGATATCCAAACAGATACACTCAGAGCGTGAAAAAATCCTTCACATGCCAAAACAGTTTGCCTTAGACATAGAGCATTATGACAGACATAAAAGAAAGAAAAAATAAACATTTTTAAAGTTTGCTTCAACAAAATAAAATATGATTGTGTTGCATTTTGACATCAAAGACATAAATCATAATTTTAAAAATTCATATTCTCTTTTGAAGCCTATATTAAAATCAGGCATTGTCCCAATGAGCGTATCCTACTTCCACAAGGAAATCCTTTTTTTTTTTTTTTACCTTGTTTCTATAAAAAGAATTCTTTCTACATTCTAGATAAAATTACTAGATATTTTGATATCTAGATCTAGATATTTTGTTTCTGTCCTACTCCAGTCAACTTCCTCATCTGAAGTCTGAAGCTTTCCTGGACTTTCACTATGACTGACATTGTCCTGACAAAAATCAATCACAAAAGTAAAAAAGTCAGAAAGAAGAACAAAAGTGCCAAAGATGTAAGGATGAATGCACAATAACAAAATCAGTAAGACAGCAAAGATATAAAAGTGATCTAAATAAACAGAGATGTGAAAGGAATGTCTGTAAATAAGAAGTTTATGTAACAAAAAAGAGACAAAACTATTGAAATAAGGAGTACGCAAAAGATGTTCCCAGAATCCTTTACGTAAGCTGTGTTGGATTAGCTTTTGAAAACCTCCTCTTGCTTATGGAAAGCTCTCAGAGTGTTTTGTGTTTGGCAGCTGCCTGCTTTGTCTGGCTTTCTATGCTTCCAGAAATCTTGGAAGAAATAAAGGATTTTGTGCAAGAGGCAGTGGTTGCCTGAGTCCAGTGAAGTGAGGGGGAGATTTGCTTGTAAGGCTGAATTCCTGCTTATACCATTTCCAAATAAAATGTAAGTTTTGCAAAAGGAGTGGAATGTGAATGAAATAATTTGGAAATAGGAATTTCTTCCAGCAAATATGAAGCATTCCAGGGCTCCCCAAGGAAAACTCTCCTACCAAAGACAAATCCATGTCAGCTAAGCGGGGAACTCTGAATGCTCTACATAATATCTTCTACACAACTAGAAAGGAGGCAACTTGCACAGCAAACAGTACTTGCTAGGGAAATTTTATATGGCTTCTGCTATGACATCTAAAACCCATGTGTCATGATGCTCTTCCAATTAGGCAGGCCTAAAAGCAGAGGTAAAAGTATACTCTGCTGAAGTCAATGGGAGTCTTACCACTGACTGGTACCAGGGCCAGCAGCTTACTCCAGGGTTTTTCTCAGATTTTTTTTTTTTTTTTTCCTGACAACTTCAAAATTGGCATCCCGCTTTGCATTTTTAAATATTGTGTTACAATACAGCTCCTTTGCTTATAAATGATTTGTTACTAGCTGAAACATATGTCAGAGCAAGATGTTAAATATAAAGGCTGGTGTTTGTTGAAATCAGGAAACTGTGTGCTCTCTAGTGTGTGTTATTTACCCTACTAATTGTGGTAGCTTCTATTTGTACTGGAGGGTGTCCTACGGATTTGCTGGAGATTTGTCTTTTCATTTTGCGGTTCCTGGTCATCACCAACATTTGAGTAAGAAATCCTCCTATTCACAGAAAAGTCATTTTTGGAGCCAAGGATAGTGCTATTTCTGTTTTTTCAATCCTAATGACATAGTTCAATTTCTATTTCAGAGAGCAAAGACTCTGCTAGCCATAATAAGGTAAAGACAAACTGTAAAAAGATTAATGTGGATGACTAGATGTGCCAGCTAAGTGCCATGAAGCAAAAATACCCTATCTCTTAATACACTGTAAAACAACTCATGTATAATTCTCTACAGAAAGAGTTTAATTAGAGATCCTCTGATAAGAATACATCATTTTCTGCTAATTTCACACCCCTTTAATACTTATTAATTTGTACAGAGTTACACTGAAATACGGTATTTCATAAATATGTCAGAGTGAATGAATGTTATGGCAGGGTCTTCACTTTTGAGGCTATCAAAATCCTAATTGTCAAACTGTTCTCATATTAACAATAAAATGCAAATGGAATATGTTTGTTTCAGTGATATATTGTAGTTCTTGGATTTCAAAAATTCTCTTTTTATTCAAATTCTGCTTTCCACTGAAATTGGAAGAGTTTTGCCAGGCAATTTAGGAGGAAGGCAGATGAAAATCTTCTTAGTATACCTAAGTATACCTATACCTTTTTATTCATTTTTTCCCATTCATAGAAGAGAAAAAAAATGCTTTACTTGGGATGTCCTTGGTACATCTCATGTGCATAATAGCCAAATTTAGATAGCAAGATAGCAAGACTATTTTTAGAAAATATTAATTTGTATATTAAAAGAAAAAATATTTCAACTTAATTGATGAAAAATAAAAATAAAGCAGACAGATATGACTTACTGTGTAACTTTTCTTTCCAACCAGAAACTAAAGAGCTAAGAAATGCTAGCAGAATATGAAAAACATCTCTTGTTCTGTTGAGTTAATATTGGCTTTGCACCAGTGGTTTGCATGAGCTGCTGAAAGTTATCATTATTCTTGACTTAAGGCATTTTTTTTTCATCCCAGCTCAACTGGGTTGAAGGAAAAACCTTCATTTTGAGTATTAATATTATATGTCTGCCTCTATCTACAAACTATAATTCACAATGAATTCAATATCCAAGAGTATGTCACTGAAGCTTCATGTATGAAAGGCAAATAGAACACAGATTTTTTTTTTGTATTTTTAGCAAGTGTCAATTGTCCTAACTAGTGAAAGATGTTTCATGTAAACCTGCACTGAGATAAATGTTAACTTTTCACAATATTGTTATCCAATGGTTAGTACAGTTTCTGTTAAATAAATTATTATGCAATAACAAATAATGTAATAACAAATAAGATAATGAATTACTTATTTTATGGTGCTAATGAGCTAAAAGCTTTTCAAAAGTCTAAGAAAACCTTAATAACTAGCCATGTTGCTATGTTCTTTCATTTCTGGATACAAACAGGAAAGGTGAGCCAACAATCACAGAATCACAGAATGGTTAAGGTTGGAAGGGACCTCTAGAGATCATCTATTTCCAACGCCCCTGCTCTAGGGACACTTAGAGCACATGGCACAGGGTTGCATCCAGGCGGGTTTTGAAGAATATTCTTATGAATTTTAGACACCTAAATGTAGAATAACTAGCCTAAAAAATATTGTAAAAAGATTCTTTGTAAAAGAATATTGTAAAAGATCAGTTGCCTTTGTTTGCATACTTAATTGTAGTTATCATATGCTAGCACTTCTTCATTAACTATAATTCAACAATTTAACAAAATGTGGTTAGTTAATGCAACATATACTAAGGCTGTTTTCATGGGTAAACCATGTGGAATATAAGGGGTTTATATAAGGTGTTCCATTATTTGATATAAAAATTATCCAAGAAACAATATTTCTGGCTGCATCTGGCATCCAAAAATATTAAAAAGTGACATGTAAGACTTCTGCTATTCATGCTGGTACAGAGTCACATTTTGGGAGGAGACAAGACAAAATACTCTCCTTAATACAAGCCAGTATTTTTGACTGGTATTAAATTTGAAATTGGTAGTGTTGTAATGCTACAACTGGCCTAAAACAACCAAAAAAAAAAGAAATACCACAAGGAGGCTTTTGAAATACACGTGCTGTTAATCTCAAATCAGGATACAGAATACTTTAAGAAATTTTAGTTTAAATTCTTGTTGTATGATAAATATAGTTTGATTTTATTTAGTATTCAGAGAGACATAAAATGTAGACGCATCTCCCAGATAAATTTGATTAATACAATTAATGCAAGAGTACAAAATCTTTTGGAACACTTGGGTGAAAGTCCAGATTGTGAGATTATCATATTCTGAAATATAGATAAAATAACATTTTTCCTCCTAACAAAAATAAGTAAATAAAATAAAATAAAATAAAATAAAATAAAATAAAATAGGGAAGAGAGGAAGTGGTGGACCCAGCATGATATGCATCATGACAAGCATGATGATGATGTATATTTTTATTTTTCCATTAGAAAAGAACTTTTAAAGCCTGAAGAATTCCACTTGCATTCCAAATACATTATTTCCAAAAAGAATTCCCCAAGATCATTTAGAACTACATGGCAGCTACTCAACAGCATATGTCATTACTAACATA